>PVJD01004179.1:0-127793 GCA_004026545.1 Mormoops blainvillei | reverse complement strand
TAGGGTAGCGAGATGGGGGACCAATGTGAGGCTGGGGCGGGGGTCGGTTGTGCAGGAACGGGGACGGGAAGCGCTCGTGGAGCTACAGTGTGGGTTAGGAAATGTTGGAGCCTGGGTCGCCTTCGCTTTCTGTTTCTCTCTCTGTAAAATGTCATGGTGGTTCCGAAAGGGCTAAAGCAGAGGCCACAAACGGGCAAAGAACGAGTGGGCCCGGGATGTGTTTTATGTGGCCCGCACCCTGCAAGGCATGAGTTTCTTGCTGACTTTTAAGAATTGGAAGGTTTTGCAATTCAAACAAACAAACAAACAAACGTGAATTAAAGGATCTGGCAACGTTGAGATCTTCTTCCCAGAGGAAAAGAGTTGGCGGATGCTGAGTACTGGCTGCTGCTTCTGTGCTATGAAGAAAAGAACATGGGCCAAGGATATAGGGTGTGATGTTGGAGAGGTGCTGCCTTAGGTAGGACAGTCAAGGGACTGCCTCTCTGAGGAGGTGACATCCTGGCAGAGACATGAATAAATAATAGAGTGAGCTATGTGACAACATCTGTGGGAGCAGGGACAGCCAGTGCAAAGGCCCTGAGGTCAGAGAGAGCCTGACAAGTCTGAGGGCAGCAAGAAGGCCCGTGGGGCTGGAGTAGGAACAGCAAGGGGGAAGAGGCAGGAGAGGAGGTCCCTGAGGCAAGGGGCAGGGACAGACCTAGTCTTGCGGACTATGATGGCAGCTATGGCTTTTATTCTGAGGCAGGCTATGAGCAGAGGAAGGACGTGATATGAACACGTGGGGAGCAAACTGCAGGGGGTGAGAGTTAGGCAGGGAGCTGGTAAGGAGGTGACGGCAGCGGTCCAAGGGAGAGAAGATGGGCCCAGGGTACAGGCTGGGGAGTAGGGAGGAGCAGGCAGAATCAGATTTTGACACACCCCTCCCGCCCCCTTCCCTGTTTCTCCTCACAGCTTAAGCCCTTATTCAGATCTACACAGAGCCATCCCACCACGGAGACCTCAGTCCAGACAGCCCCTCAGACCTACGCTGAGTACGCCATCTCGGGACCCGCAGGAGGGGCTGCAGCCACACACCCCACGGAGCCAGAGCCCCAGGCAGGAGAGACCCCCAACCAGGCTCTCAAACCAGGGGCAAAATCTAACAGCATCATTGTGAGCCCCCGGCAGGTAGGAGGGCGCTAGAGAAATGGGAAAAAACAGTAATAGGGATGGTTTTCTGTTGGGCCGTGGAAGGAGGTCTGAGTTCCCGCCATTGTACTCTCAGCGGTGCCCTTCATTCATTCATTTGTTCATTCAACTGCTGTGTGTGGGTTGAGGTTGCCCCACATGCCTTATTTTGCTATAACAAAATACCGTAGACTCGGTGGCTTAAACAACATTTATTTCTCACAGTTTTGGAGGCCAGAAAGTTCAAGATCAAGGCTGGGAAGTTCAAAATCAAGGCACTGGCCGAATTGGTGTCTGGTGATGCACCACAGCCTTCCTTAAGGGGTGAGGGAGCTCTGGGGTCTTTTTATAGGGCACTAATCCCCTTCATGAGGGCTCCACCCACATGACCTGATCACTTCCCCTCACTTCCTAATTCCATTGCACGGGGGGTAGGATTTCAGTGGTGGTTGGACACATTCAGTCCACAACACACCAACTGTTCTTGCCGGGGGTGTGACTGTGTTAGTGCAGCTATGTTTCCTGTCCCCAGTTTTGTTCCTTCATTCAAAAACTGTTTATTGAACACAGGCCCAAGTTGAAATCCTACTCTGCTACACAGTAGTTGTGTGATCTTGGGCAAGTGACTTAACCCATCTGTGCCTTTGAAAGGGGGGTTCAGCCCAGATCAGTGTGGCTCAGTTGGTTGGGTGTTGTTCTGCCAAGCGAAAGGTCACCAGTTCAATTCCCGGTTAGGGCACATGCCTGGGACGTGGGCCAGGTTCCCCACTGGGGTGTGTGAGAGAAGCAACCAATTGACGTGTCTTTCCCACATCAGTGTTCCTCTCCCGCTCTTTCTCCCTGCCTTCCCCTCTAAGAATAAATAAATAACATCTTTTTAAAAAATGGAGGTTCATCCATTTATAACCCACAAGTATGTTCAGAGGTTGCCAGGTGCTATTTTAGTCTCTGCGGATAGAGTGATGGAAAAGAAATAGATAAAGTCTCTACAATTGATGGAGCTGGCGTTAGGGTTCGGGTTATACAAAGACAGCAATAGGACCCAACAATGTGAGACGGCGCTCACTATCATCAGCCGTCAGGGAAATGCAAAGCAAAGCCACAGTGAACTCCCACTCATAGCTAGCAGGGTGGCTAGAATAAAAAGGACAGGCGATGACAAGGGCCGTGAGACCGTGGAGGAATTGGAACCCTCAGAAACTGCTGGTAGGAACGTAAACTGGTGCAGCCACTTTGGAAACCGGTCTGACAGATCCTTAAACATTTAATTATAGAGTTAGCATATGACCTGGCACGTCCATTCCTAGGTATATACCCAAGAGAAATGAAAATAAACATCCACACAAAATCTTGTACACAAATGCTCATAGTAACATTATTCAAAGTAGCCAAAAACTGGACAGGACGCACATGTCCATCAGCTGATGACTGGGCTTTCTTCACTTGGCTTATCGAAGGTTCCCCCGTATGCTGCGGTGCATCAGGGCTCCGTTCCTTTCTCGTCACTGAGTTGTAGACCATCGACGGGTTCGCTGCACTGGTTTATCCATTCACCCATCGGCAGACAATCCATCGGGCTGCTTGTACTTTCTGGTTATTATGAGAATGCTGTTATGAACATTTGTGCACACGTTGTTGTGTAGATGTATGTTTTCGGTTCTCTCGAGAATTTACCTAGGAGTGGGTTTGTTGGGTCACGTGGTCACTCTGTTTAACTTTTTCGGGAACCCCCGAACTCTATTCTAAGGTGCCGCATCGTTTTGCAGTCCCACCAGCAGTGTGTGAAGGTTCCAGTTTCATGGTATTCTCCCCGCCTGTCATTGTCTGTCCTTTTGCTTTTAGCCATATCCTTTAAAAATGAAACTAGGAGCCCTGGCTGGTGTGGCTCAGTGGACTGAGCGTTGGCCTGCAAACCAAAGGGTCACCAGTTCAATTCCCAGTCAGGGCACATGCCTGGATTGCAGGCCAGGTCCCCAGTAGGGGGCACGTGAGAGGCAACCACACATTGATGCTTCTCTTCCTCTCTTTCTCCTTCCCTTCCCCTCTCTCTAAAATACATAAATAAATCTTTTTAAAAATGTTTAATTAAAAAAAAAATTAAACTAGGAGCCCTGGCTGGTGTGGTTGGGCACTGGACCATGAACTGAAAGTTCATCAGTTCCTGGTCAGGGCTCATGCCCCGGTTGCGGGCCAGGTCCCCACTTGGGGGCGTGTGAGAAGCAATTGATTTCATGTTTCTTTCCTTTTTCCTTCCCTTCTCTGTCTAAAAATAAATAAATAAAATCTAAAAAAAAAAACAACCTTAAAAAAAGAAATGAAAACAGGGTCCCACCCCTCCTTTGCCCAAAGCCTTTCCATGGCTTCCAGGTGCCATGGGTCAGATGGCCCACGGCCTGTGGGGCTTGGGACCCCTGTAAACCCTCCCTGTCCCAGCTGCTCTGATCAGTCCACACCCACCATGAAAGCAGGTCCCACCCTTTTAGAACCAGATCCCTCCTCACTTGGCCACTATACGTTCATCCCAGAGATTATTTTGTTTAATGTCTGTGTGTCCCGTACAAGAGCAGGACACACTTAGACATACAGCTGGCGCTCATTAAATACTTATTGGATGGATCAGAGCTTGACTTGCTCAGAGAATTTCAGGCTTGGGCTACAGGGTCTACGTTCAGGGTAGAACATGACAGGAACCTGCCAAGCAGACGCCGGGCTGTGGGGGCCTGACCTGTGGGGCCACGTGAGGCCTCCTGCTGAAGGTACTGGGGAGCCATGGCAGGGTTTAGAGCAGGGAAGGGGTAGGGTTGTGCTTTAGGAAGATCCTTGCGGCTGCTTTTGGAGGATGGCCAGTTAGAGACACCACGGCGCCAGGAGATCAGGGGGTGTTGGAGTGGGGGCCTGGGCAGCGGTGCTGGCAGTGGAGGGGGAGACATGTGGGGGGCGGTGCTTACCTGGAGGAAGAGGGGGAAGTGTCCATGACCAAGCCTAGATCTCTGGATGGTAGGGCTGCCCCTAAGGTGGAGGAGGATGCTGGGGGCAATTTGGACACAGTGAGGCGGACATCCAGGGGGAAGTATGTGTCAGACCACATGACACGCAGCTTGGGCTGGAAGACAGGGCTGATCTGGAGACAGACCCAGGGACACTTTAGTTAAGGCCTAGGGCTGGGGGAGAGCGGCCTGTGTCAGAGCTGGAGTGCCAGGGACCTTATAGGCTCAAGAGAAGGAGTCAGGAGAGGAGGAGAGTGAAGCTGCAAGGCAGGAGGAGCGGCGGAGAGGTGTTGAGAGAGGTGGGGGGCCGAGGGGCTGGGGGCCCGGGGTGGTGGTGGTTCCAGGATCATCCCTGTTAATAGCTTTGGCTCTTCCTCCTCAGAGGGGCAACCCTGTACTGAAGTTTGTGCGCAACGTGCCCTGGGAATTTGGCGACGTGGTTCCCGACTACGTGCTGGGGCAGAGCACCTGTGCCCTCTTCCTCAGGTGAGCTGTGGGCAGGCGCCCCCCCGCCCCCTTCCAGGAAGGCCTGGGGGGCTGTGCTCTGGTGTTCTGGGCTGTTCCACAGGAGGCCCCCAGGCATGGCCCTGCTGACTCTGGGCCTGGAGGTGCCCTGAGTGACAAGAGCTGTGGCTCCGGAGTCCTGTGTCTGAGCAAGTTAGGGACCGGGTCACTCATGTTGCAGATTGAGCGACTCCAACTCCCAGGACTGCATTTGACAAGAGCCAGGCTTTCTCTGACCTCCACTCCCAGTAAACCCGGGGGCCCCTCTCCAGATGGCCAGAAAGGGGACATGACATTTCTAAGCTCTTGTACTCCCCCCAGATATGAGAGCTGCTGGCTCCTGGGCAGAGATGTCTCCCTGTTCCCTGGGTGAAGAAGCCCACCTCCCGCCCCGACACTGTTCCCTGAGGTCACACAGTCCTGCCCTGGCTGGTGTGGCTCAGTGGATTGAGTGCTGGCCTATGAACCAAAAGGTTGTGGGTTTGATTCCCAGTCTTTAAAAAAAAAAAAGCCAACAGTCCTGATGGGCCCTGCTTCCCAAGGCCAGCTGTGCAGTATCCATGGTCACACTTTTTAAAAAAAATTATTGATTTTATTTTATTTACTGTTTGTTTGTTTGTTTTTTTAAAGAGAGGGGAAGGGAGGGAGAAAGTGAGGGATAGAAACATCAATGTGTGAGAGATACATTGATTGATTGCCTCTTGCGCCCCCAACTGGGGACCTGGCCCAAAACCGAGGCGTGTGCCCTGACTGGGAATCAAACTGGCAACCTTTCAGTTCACAGGCCTATACTCAATCCACTGAGCCACACCAGTCAGGGCTGATTTATTGATTTTAGAGAGAGAGAGAGAGAGAGAGAGAGAGAGAGAAACGGATTTGTTGTTCCACTTATTTGTGCATTCATTGGTTGCTTCTTGTATGTGCCCTGACCAGGGATTGAACCCACAACCTTGGCATTTTGGTACGACTCTCTAACCTGCTGGGCTCCCTGGCCAGCGCCCGGCCACACTTTTCCTTAGGGGATTGGTCTCCTCTTTATCTGAAGCCCGAGTCTTCTCCCTTCCTCGGTGAACAGCCTGGGGTCGCCCGTCCAGGGAGCCGGAGCCGGGCAGCTCTTGCTGCCAGACCCTTCTGTGCCCCTTCCTAGAAGGGTGAAGTCACTTACCTCTCTGAGCCGCAGCTCCTGGCAAGGTTGTCCAAGCTCTCAGCATTTTAGTGAGAGTGAAAGGGGCCCCCCGGGAACTTGGGGCACGAGCCCTCCCAATCCCTCCCTCTCCCTCCCTCTCCCCTGCCCTCAGCCTCCGCTACCACAACCTCCACCCAGACTACATCCACCAGCGGCTGCAGAGCCTGGGGAAGAACTTCGCCCTGCGAGTCCTGCTCGTCCAGGTGGACGTGGTAAGCAGGGGTCCCTCCCCCTCAGCCCTGGCCACTCTGGGCCGTCACTGTCTGGGGATGGGTCCGTCCCCTCTTCAGACTGTGAGCCCCGGGAGGATAGAACCCAGGCTGTCGCAGTCACTGCCGGGTCCCTGTACTGCCCAGCGCCGGCCAGGCACCCCGCGGGAGCCTAGGGAGCCGGTTCAGTGGAAGGCTCCTGCAGCCGAAGCTGCTGTGTCGTCAAGACCGATTGCCTGCTTTCCCGCAGACCTCTCATTCTGATTTTCTTCTCCACCCAGAAAGACCCTCGGCAGGCCCTCAAGAAGCTGGCTAAGATGTGCATCCTGGCAGACTGCACGCTGGTCCTTGCCTGGAGGTGAGCTCGAGGCTCAGGCCCAGATCAGGCCCTATCCTGGGAGTTACTCCCCGGCCCCCAACCCCCTCAGCCCGGCCCTTCTCCTCCCATGAACTCTCTGTGTGGGCCTCTCCGGGCACTGCTTCTCCCTGGCCTCAATTTCCTCACCCGTAAAATAGGGTCCTAATATCTTTCTTGCAGGGATGTAGGCACAAAGGCAGGTAATGTAGATCAAATTCCTAGGACCATACTGTTCTCTTAGGAGCGAGACATAAAATCTGGCTGAGTAATTAATTCCACATCCAGGTTTCTTCTTCTTCTTTTATTTTTATTTTTGAAGATTTCATTTATTTATTTCTACAGAGAGGGGAAGGGAGGGAGAAAGAGAGGGAGAGAAAAATCATTTTGTGGTTGCCTCTAGCACACGCCCAACTGGGGACCTGGCTTGCAACCCAGGCATGTGCCCTGGCTGGGAATTGAACTGGCGACCCTTTTGTTGAAAGGCCTGCACTCAATCCACTGAGCCACACCAGCTAGAGCCCACACCCAGGTTTCTAAACACTAGTTCTCCAATTGGAAAAAAAAAAAGGAATCCCTTTCTCACACTCTAAACAAAATGTAAATCCTGAGAAATGATTTTTTTTTTATTACAATAAAAGTGTTATAAGAAATCTTGGGGCAGGAAAAGTCTTCCAAAGCGAGACACAAACCCCAAAATCCATAAAAGGAAAGATCAGCTGATTTGAAAAAATTATAATTAGAAACTCCCAGAAGTTAAGAGGTACTGTAAACAAAGTTAAAAGGCAAAAGATAAACTAAGAAAAAAGTCTTGCTATGTATATAACAGATTTAAGGTCCCTAATGTATATATGGACACATAAATTATGTTTATATGATAAATTATATTTAAATGTTTATACTCGTATGAATATATTTAATATATTCATTATATATATATACACACACATGCAAACATACATACATACATACATACATACAGGGTCTGGCAGAAGTAACACCACTGAGCGTGGTTGGTAGGGTACGTGAATGTCTCACACGAGATGGACAGCAGTTTGAACATTTCACCTAAAATGTCTTATGGTGTGCTTGAGCGTGACATTGTTACGTAACAGAATTACATGCTTATGATTTTGTGAAGAAAGATTTTTATGTAATAAAAAAGGGGGGTTACTTGTGCTAAACCCTGTATACAAAAAAACCTTCTTCCAGTCAATAAGAAAAAAGTGGCCCAGTTTCAAAATAGTCTAATATAGGTGTCCAGAAACACACAGAAAATTCATCAGCCATATAGATTATCAGGAAAAAAGTAAATTTTGAAAAATGAGGTGCCATTTATCACTCATTAATTTGGTAGAAGTATCAAGGTGGAGACTACGGAACGGGCATCCTCATGTTTGGATGGCAGGAGATGTGAACGGCTGTTCAAACAGGGAGGTAGTAATGAGTAAGGGAGGCAGATGCCTGGCGGTGGAAGGAAGTTTGACTTGGGGTGGCGACCACACAACACAGTATACAGATGATGCACTACAGAATTGTACGCTTGAAACCTGTATAATTCTGTTACCCAGTGTCACCCCAATAAATGTAACAGTAATCAAAAAAACAAAGTAGCAATTCTTGCACTTGGAATTGCCACTTTCTGATGACCGCTGCTTGTGCCTGCATCTCCAGAGTGACACAGGCCACAGCATGTCATTCAAGGTTTGGAAGCGACATAAGAAGGGTACGTGTGTATATACAGCATGTAGAGGGGCTGGCGAAAGCAGGCGTGCAGTCGTTCGTAGGGAAAAGACATGCAGGTTACGATCAGCACAGTAGCTTATTCACCCAGGAGACCGTCACAGCGGCACGGTGCACTTAGGCGCAATCTCGGAAGTGCTCAAACTGCCCGCCTTCATGCTTTGTACATTCTCATCATCTGCTTGCTATACTCAAACACGCTTTTGTGTACTCACAACTGTAAACCTACCTTTGCCGACCTCTGCGTATACACTGTATATACAGAATCAACAATATACACAGAGAAGTCTCTCCTCACTGCCTTCCCTCCCACTCCACTCCCCCCCACCCGACAGGTAACCACTGTCGTCATTGGTTTCTTGGTTTCCTTCCAGTGTTTCTATAAAACGCAAGCAGCGCGTGTGAAAACATCTTAGTTTTCTTCATTTCTTAGGCAGAAGTAAGCATACTATGCATGGATGCTCCTTGGTTTCCAGTGGGGTTATACAACCCGATAAACCCGTCATAAGTTGAAAATGCATTTAATAGCCCTGACCAGTGGGACTCAGTTGGCTGTGTGTTGTCTGGCAAAGCAAAAGGTCGTTGGCGTCCTGGGCAGGGCACACGCCCTGGGCTGCAGGTTCCATCCCAGGCCGGGGCCCACGTGAGAGGCAGCCGATCACTGCTTCTCTCCCTCTCTCTCACTCTTCCCCTCTCTCTAAAAATAAATAAATAGCATTTTTTAAAATGCATGCAATACACCTAACCTGCAGAATAGCACAGCGTGCTTAGCCTGGCCAGCTTCTTCTGAGCACATATTACTTTCTTGGCACTGTAAAGCTGAAAAATTACAAGTCGCCATCGTAAGTCGGGGACTGTCCGTATACCGTTCTGCGCCTTGCAGTGTCATTATCTGGAAGTCTCTGCCACATCAGTAGAGAGCAGCCCGACTCTTTTTTTTCTTTTTTAAATCTTCACCCCAGGACACTTTTTTTCTTTGCTTTTAGTGGGGGAGGGAGAGAGAGAGAAACACTGATGTGAGAGAGAAACATCAATTGGTTGCCTCTTATGGGCCGCGACTGGGGATGGAACCCACAACCTAGGTGTGTGCCCTGGCCAGGAATCCAGTTTGCAACCTTCTGGTGTACAGGGAGGCACTCCAACCAACTGAGCCACACCAGTCGGGGTGCCTCATTCCTTTTTTTGTTTTTGTTTTTAAACAGCTATGTAGTATTCTAACATAGTGTCCACATTTCTAAACAAATTAATAGGCTTTATTATTTAGGAGCAATTTTCAGTTTACCGAAAAATTGATCAGAAAGTAGAGTTCCCACACACCCCTACTCCCCCACATACAATTTCTCCTATTATTTACATCTTGCGTTAATTAGTGTGGTACATTTGTTACGATTGTGTTGTATATTCTGTGGGTCTTGACACAGGTATGACATGTGTCCATAATTTTTGTATCCTACAGAATTTTTCAGTGTCTTCAAAACCCTGTGCTCTGCCTATTCATCCCTCCCTCGCTCATGCCCTGGCAACCACTGATCTCTTTACGGTCTCCATAGTTTTGCCTTTTCCAGAATGTTCTACTGGAATCATACAGTATGTAGCTGAAATATCAATCAAAAAAAAAAACAAAACACAACACCCAGTTCTTGTGTGTAGGGAAAAACCTAGTTCTGCCCTACGGTAGGTCTTTATCCTGTGGGTCTCCTTTACTGCTCACAAAACACTCACTTCCAGCCACTAAATGTGTGGCGGCTTCCCCCCACACCAAGCAATTCTCTGTGAGGCCAGCTGGGTGTCCTGCAGTTTAACTCAATTCTGACACCATTTGCCTGGAGACAGAGTTAGATCCCGTGGGTTAGGGGCCCAGTCCCACAAGATTCCCCAACACACACACACACACATGCTCTGGACACCCGTCGAAACCACCTGTGCTTCTGACCCACCAGCTGTAGGTCGGAGGTTCACACGATCTGCTCCCCGGGTTTGACTAATTTGCTAGAGCAGCTCACAGAACTCAGGGGAACACGCACTTATGTTTACCAGCTTATTAAAGGACATGATAAAGGATACCGATGAACAGCCAGATGGAGAGATGCATCGGGGGAGGTCTGGGAGGGTCCCAAGTGTAGGAGTGTCTGTCCGCATGGGATCGGGGTGAGTCAGCCTCCCAGAGTGGAAGGCTGCCCACCAGCCTGGAAGCTCTGAACGCTGTGCTGTGGGGCTACCATGCGGGCTTCCTCACGCAGGCACAGTTAATGAGCTCTGCTTCCAGACCTTCTGCTGTCTCTGGAGGACAGGGGTTGGGCAGAGACTTCCAAGCTTCTAATCATGGCTTGGACTTTCTGGTGACCAGCCCCCATCCAGGGGCCCACCGAGAAGAGTCACCTCATTAGAACAAAAGAGGCTCCCGGTGCTCTTATCACAGGAATTTACAAGGGTCTCAGGGGCTTTGCGCCAGGACCCAGGGGCAGAGACCGGCACAGGTTTTCTGTCGCCTCACAGTGGCCTCTTCCGGCTGGCGCCTCCCACTTAGCAATCCTCTTTTAAGGTCCCTCCAAGTCTTCGTGACTCGGTAACTCATTTTATTTTTAATCCTCACCCCAAGGATATGTTTATTGATTTTAGAGAGACCACGCTCCAACCGAGCCACACAAGCCAGGGCTTCGTGACTCATTTTTAATCACTGAATAACATCCCATTGTCTGGATTCGCATTCTTTTTCAGCTGCTGAGTATTCCATCGTGTAGACAGACTGGGTCAAACCCCTGTTGGTGGACACTGGGTGGTGGTGGGGGGTCTCTGCCTTTTGCTGTTACCACCAACTCTCCTACTTCTGTCCTGAACCCCAGGAATGGGTTTATTAGGCCAAAGGGCATTTGTAATTCTGTGCCCTCCCTCCGGGTGTGTACCTCTATACTGTTTGAGTATTTGGAAAAATGGATTTATGTATTGGTAGTATATTAAAACAAAAGCAAGTATAAAATTTACTCTATTTTGGGGAAGTAGCAAGTGTCGTGTTAAGAGCCTGACTGGGTGAGACAGACCCACTGCGGGCGCTGTCCGTCCTCACCAGCTGAGTAACCTCGGGCAGGCGACTGAACCTGCCAGTCCCAGGCTGCCCCTCTGCCTTACGGGGTCTCTCAGGGCAGTCCGGAAGCCTCTGAGTGTGACAGGCCTAGGACAGTGAATGGCACACAGCTTAGTCCCCCCACATTGGGAATGTTTCCTATGTCTTTACATTCAAACTATGGGATGTTTTGCAACCATTAAATAAATGGGATTGAGCTTCATCTGCTAACATGGAAGGATGTCCTGATTATATTTCAGAGTATAAAAATGAAAGCAAATTAAAACTGGATAAAGTATGCTAACTTGTGTGTCCTGACAGATGTTAATCACAATAATAATTGCCCATGCTGGTATGGCTCTGTTGGTTGAAGCGTCGTCCTATAAACTCAAGGGTCGTGGGTTCGAATCCCAGTCAGAGCACATGCCTAGGCTGTAGGTTGAGTCTACGGTGGCAACAAGTATGAGAGGTAACCAACTGATGTTTTTCTCTCGCATCAGCGTTTCTCTCCCTTTGCCTTCCTCCCTTTCCCTCTTTTGAAAAAAGAAAAAATCAATAAGCACGTTCTTGGATGTGGATAAAAAAATAATAATACCTGCTGCACTGAGAAAAGCAGCAAAGCCCGTTTTAGGGAAAGCAGTGGAATTAGAAAAAATGAATATTATTTCTTTCGAGACTGTAAAGCAACACTTAATCAACAAACATTGCTTACAAGCTGGATTTGGAAGGCTAAGAAAATGCCTCCAGACAAATACTTTAATTTACGTCCACTCAATTCGCTAACCTCAGGCTCCAGAGGAAGAAGGCCAGCGCTGCCCTGGCGCTAATAAACTTGAGTTCTGTGCTTTATTTCACACACATAGACCCTTTTTATGATTTAGCTGTTTCCACTCCCTTTGAAACAGTTAATTACATGTCAGACAAGGCACCCATTGTGAAAACTAATGGTGATTATTAGGTCATGTTTATTGCTATTAAAGATTCAGCAGTTAGCACCCAAGAGCTTTCCTCTCGAAGGTGGGCTTTATGCAAGCACGTTCAGAAGCCGCGTTTCTTGGTGGTGGGAAGCTGGATGCTCAAGAGATTGTCTTCCCGTGGTGGGGAAAATAAACAGTAGTTCTGGTCTCCCTCTCTCGAACCCAGTGCAAAGGCTCCCAGCACTGACTTCCCTTCCAGAATATAAAACAGTTCTTAGACAGGCTTCGAAGTGCCAGGCACTTCCAGAGCGTTGACTTATTTGTCACAGTTCTGCCATCCACCCCACTTTACAGATGAGGAAACTGAGGCCCAGAGAGAGTAAAATCACTGGCCCAGGGTCCCTCAGGTGAGAAGCGGGTCCTGAAGCCAACTGGTCAAAGTCCCAAGCTGTGGCCCTTAGCCAGAAGAGATGGGTAAAGTTACGCCCAGCAGGGGTTGCTACCCCAGGGGGATTTAGGGGAAGCCAAGAATGTTCATTTTTCTACATACTAGAGTTTGGAACTGTTAGTGTCAGCAGTTCCTACTACCCTAAAGAATGAATCTACAACATGACCCCTGCCCACCCTGGCTGACCCAAGTGTCCTCGGACCCTAGCCCCGAGGAGGCCGGGCGGTACCTGGAGACCTACAAGGCGTACGAGCAGAAGCCGGCAGACCTCCTGATGGAGAAGCTGGAGCAGGACTTTGTCTCCCGGGTGAGGCCACGTTCCCTCCCTGCCTGGGCCTCTCCCCAGCCCCGTCCTTGGTGTCTGAGCTCCAGTTCTGATCTCAAGTCAGGCCTCTCCTCCCCAGTCCCATCCTCAGCTTCCAGCCTCCCCTCTTGCACCCAAACTGCAGAGAAAGGGGTCTTCCTAAGCACAAACCTGACCCCACCCTCCCCAGCTCCAAACCCTCCGTGGCTCCCCAGTACCCTCAGGGAAAGCATTCCCTTCTTGCCATGCTCTACCAGGCGCTGCCGGTCTGGGGCCGGCAGCCTCGTCTGCCCCTGCCCTTGCGTTCCGTAGCTACTCCCAGGCCTGGCTCGCTTCTCTAAGTGTGTGTCCATTCTGTTCCCTCGGCTGTCAGCCTGATCCTATCTTTTTTTTTTTTTAAGATTTTATTTATTTATTTTTAGAGAGAGGGGAGGGAGAGAAAGGGAGAGAAACATAGATGTGCCAGAAAAACACCAATTAGTTGCCCCTCACATGCCCCAAACCAGGCACCTGGCTGGGAATCGAACCGGCAACCTTTCGCTTTGCAGGACAATGCCCTTCCCGCTGAGCCACGCTAGTCAGGGTTGCCTGATCCTAGCTTTCACATCTGCGCTCTGATGCTCCCTTCTCCAGGAAGCCCTCCCTGATCCCCAGGCCAGGCCAAGTGCCCCCACTGGACTTCCCCACCTCTGCCCATCTGGGTCTCCGCCGTCTGAAACTAATTTGTCTCCCTGGGAGCCCCAGAAGCCGTCTTGGTCCCTGGGGTGCTGTGTTCCCAAGCACCCCAGCACCCACTGGGCACTCAGGGAATATGTGCTGAGTGAATGGTTGAATCTGGGCTGCAGTGAGAGCAATGGTGGATGCCTGCAGCTGCCCCTGAGGTGGGCACTACTAGGACCCCCACGTGCCTGAAAATGGAGGCCTGGAGAGGTCAGTTCCTGTGCCCAGGACCTCACAGGGAATGAGCAGTGGGGTCTGGGTTTGAACACGGCCTGGACTTGAGAACCTAGTCTTCCCCTGGGCAGACATAGCTCAAGATAAATGGCATTTATCTTCTCATCACATGACTGACACCCACTCAGCTACTTGGGGGTCACATTGAGATGATCTTTTAATCGGTCAAATAAAAGGGCATTTATTGAGCACCTCCTGCATGCAAGGCAGCCTGGGGACACAGCTGTGACCTAGCGCTGCCCTCACAGGCTCAGTCCTGCTCTCCTCTCAACACACCCTCCTCCCCCGCCCTTCCAGGTGACTGACTGTCTGACCACTGTGAAGTCTGTCAACAAAACGGACAGTCAGACCCTCCTGACTACTTTCGGGGTAAGGAAGGGTTCTTCTGTCTCCACAGGCATTGCTACCCTCATGCCTTTTCAAGGAAGCCCCCACCCTTTCCCTTCCATATTCTCCCTGCCTCCCGCCTCCCCTGCCCTCCCCTGGTACCTCACCTCCTTCCAGGAACATGTCAGACCCCAGATCAGCTGGGGCAGGGTAGTTCGGTCCTCACCTCCCCTGACCTTCTGCTCCCGTCTTTCTCAGTCTCTGGAACAGCTCATAGCTGCGTCACGGGAAGATCTGGCCTTGTGTCCGGGCCTGGGGCCCCAGAAGGTAAGAGCTCTGGGAATGAGCTTAGGGGCCAGGGGCAGGAGGGGACCCCCAAATAAATGGGACCCCAGATCCCAAAGTTCTGAGGTTTCAGAAGTCCCACAGTGCCTGTCCTACAGATGGAAAAACCGAGGCCCAGAGAGCGGGGTGGGGCAGCCCCACCTCACACAGCCAGGCTGGGAGGGAAAGAACCAAAGCCCACTCTGGATGTACCAAACAGATGGCTCATTTAATGACCGGCACGTTTCCTTCTCTCCCCCACCCAGGCCCGCAGGCTGTTCGATGTCCTACACGAGCCCTTCCTGAAAGTGCCCCGGTGACCTCAGCTGCCAAGGAGGCCCCGTGTCTAACAATAAAGCATTTCCCGGGTCTGGGCTCCTGCTGGTGTGCTGGTGCAACCCCTGGGAGGCGTTCTCTGCTCTCCTCTTCTGATGGCCCAGGGGCCACCTCAGCTTCTCTTAGCAGCCGTCAGTGTCCCTGGAGGGGACTATGCAGGATCCTGCTGCAGCTTCTTCTTCTTCTTCTTCTTCCGCCCCGGGGGAGCCACCTCCCCAGACTCCGGGTACAGCAGCAGCTCTGGCATCTCCTCCCGGGATGCTGTTGCTGGCACCCCGCTTTCATGGTGCCGCCTCTTCCGCTTCTTGGTGGATGTCAGATCTGCCCTGGCTTCAGGCTCCGTCACCTCGCCCTGTGGGTCAGCCATCTCAGCCCCTGGCTCTGTCGCTCTGTGCTCTCTTTCTTTCTTCTTCTTGGTGGATGCTGGCACTGCCTGAGGCTCAGGGTCACCTGGCAGCTCAGGTTCCACCACCTGTGTCTCTGGTTCCATCCCTGCATTTTGCCATTTTTCTTTCTTCCTCCTCTTTTGGGTGGGCGCCAGAGCCGCCCCAGCCTGTGGCTCAACCTCATGGGGCACTTCAGGCTCCATCATCTCCGGCTCTAGAGCCTCCATCCCTGGCTCCGTCGATGCTTTGCACCCCTTTTCCTTTTTCTTCTTCTTCGAGGGCAGCACTGGGATGGGTTCCTCCTGGGGCTCCTCCTTCACCTGCAGCTGAGACTCAGCTCTCATCCCCTGGGCTGGCTCCATCCCTTCCGTCCCCTTCTGTCTCTTCCTCTTCTTGGTGGGGGACAGGATTGTCTCTTGCAGAGGCTCAGTTTTAACTGGGAGATCCAGCATTGCCGCTTCTGTCTCTTCAGGCTTCTTTTTCTTCTTCTTCTTGCTGGTGGACGGGAACAGCGCCCCCAGGGGTTCTAACATCTCAGCCGTGGGCTCCATCACCTCCAGTTCATTCGGCTGCTGCTTTTTCTTTTTCTTCTTCCCCACATCCATCTCTGAGGACCCCCAGGCTGCGTCCCCCTCCAGGGTCCCATGCCCATTCACTGCCTCCTGAGGACTGGAAGCCTCAGGCACATGCCTCTTCTTTTTCCTCTTCCCTGAGGCCCGCGACCTCAGTGCCAAGGCTGCCGTAGGCCCTGTGACTGGTGGGCTGCCTCCAAAGGCACGGAACCGAGGCCTCAGGCCAGGGGGGATCTGTGGTGGAGGGCTTGTGGAAATGGGGTGCAGTGGGGTCCCTGACAGGGATTCTCGGGGACCCTCTAAGATCCTTAGGCTGCCCTTGGGGGCGGGGACACAGGTGAGCCCGCCCCCTGCCTCTGCTGAGGGCGCCAGCAGGGTTGCTTCTCCAGCGTGGGGGCCGCCGCTGAGGACCCGGTAGCGGTGCCGCTTCCCTGCCACCCTGCCCTTCACAATCTGGGAGCCAGAGAGAGGTACGAGGCGCCCATTGAGGCTGAAAGGAGAAGAGGGAAGGGCAGAAACTTGGTCAGATTCTTTCGGTGGCACCGAGGAAAGGAGCTGAGAAGCTTTTCTGGTTAGGTTCCTTAGGGCAAGCCCCTCTAAATTTCCCCCAAGTTCAGCTACTGGAGTGGGGGCTGTTCCAGGGAGGCGGCGTGGGACCACTCACCAGTCTGGAGCGAAGTCTGCAGGGGCCTGGATAAGCCACAGTTCCGTATCTGGGCCCGTCAGCGCCTCCACGGAGAGACGAGTGGGTTCTGAGGCTGGGGGCGTCGCGGTAAAGTTGGGGGGACAAGAGAACCGAGCAGTACCTGCAGAAGGGAAACCGGAGTCTACTGACACCTTCCTGCCAGTCCAGTCCTCCAACCTGCTGAGCGTCTCACCTGGTCTCCCCGACAGTCTGTTGCCCAGACCCAGCCTATCTCCACTGACCCAGCCCTTGGGGGCGCCCTCTCTCCACTGGTAGTCCCCCCAAGATACCCTTTCTCCGTCCGAACTCCCTCCACTCCCCTCCTGCCACAGGGCATGATTTTCATTGCTCCCGTTTCCGGAAATGCCCCCTTTTCTGTCCGGGCTCCCCTTTCCTCCCGCCCGCCAGCCCTCTGCACCCCGTCGGCCCGCCCTGAAGCAACTCACCACCAGACGGGGTCCCCGCCATCCCGGTACCCACGACTCGCGCAGAACCCTCTCTCAGAGCAGCTCTGGCCCCGCCGCTGCCGACCACGTGGAGCCGAAGGGGTGGTGCTCGCTCGGGAGCGCCGAAGGGCCGCGGGAGGACGGGGGTGTCGCTCGCAGCTCGCTCGCTCTATGAGCAGAACTGGGAGAAATTTCCCGTCGTGCGGAGCAGACAACCAAGGAAGACGTCCTTACCTGGAAACCTGCTCGCCAAAGCAGCTGATTCGATGTCTGGCGGGAGGTAGAGCCCCACCAGATCTCGGCAGGCATCCCCTTTGGTCGCGCAGACATTATTTGCGCCAACGTCGCCTTAAAGGGGCAGCCACATTGATAGGACCTAACTCTTAAAGAGACAGGAAGGTCGATTGGTCTGAAATTCTTAAAGAGATAGGTAAGAGCCTTGGTTGGCATGGCTGTGCTTTCCGTGTTGCAGTCACTTCTAGGGCCTCGGAAGTTCAGAGCTTGAGTGGGAGGAGTGGGGAAATGGTGAAAAGGGGTCATTCCTCCGGAGGGCTTGAAGCATCGTGCAGGGGCCGGGTTTCTGGATTTAGGGGGCGCGGGAAACCTAGGGGGCGCGGGAAACCTAGGGGGCGGAGCCTATGGGTCTCTGGGCGGAGCCTCCAGACCCTGGAGTCAGTCCCGAGTGAGGCCGTGCGGGCTGAAGTGTAGGACTTTGGGTCCAATGAGAGGGATAGATGTCCCGGAGGGTTTAGTCTCGTGCGGGGGGCACATTCCCGAAGGCTCTGAGGAAGGGAGAGGGAGTAGATCAGAGCCCCTTCTCGGGCTCGGGGAGCGTGTAAACAGCGGCACATGGGTCCAGATTTGGGGGACGCGTCCACGCCCCTTCCGACAGTTATCGCATCGCGTGGGGCGGCGGGCGGAGCCGCGAGACAGCGGCTAGACAGGGTGACCCAACTGCATTCCTGGCCGGTGTGTCAGCGCCGCTTCCCCCCCTCTGCCGGGAGTTCGGATCCTACTCCTGAATTGGGGTACCCCTCTTTTCAGGGAGTGAGCGGCTTCCCAGAGCGGAGGGGGGGGTCAGCCTGGGATCGCCGGACATTTCCTGCGCGTGGGCAAAACACGGGGACGTCGCCCCTGTGGGCTCCCGGACTACAATTCCCAGAGGACGCGAGGCAGGGAGGCGCCATACCTACGTCCTACGCTACTAGGGATTGTAGTTCCAGCCTTGGGCGCTGTTGCTGGGAAATCCTGTAAAGAGCCAACCCACCCATTTTTATCGACCGGGGCTCAGGCTCAGACACCTGAAGGGATACTGATTTAGCGAGACCCTCTTCTCCCCTAGGGGCGTGGCGTGTGAGTCTCCCCACCCCCGCCCCCCGCCCCGCCTCTAACCTTCTGCTCCTTGGTGGTGTGCAAATCTTAATAATAGAAGGGGGAAAGTGAGCCTGGAGGGACGGGCAGGGACTCAGGAGAGCTTCTCTCGCAGCCGCAGAGAGTTAGGAGTCTGGACTGTGTTTCCGTGGCCAGGTCGCCCTAGGGTTCTGGGCCTCGCCCTTCCTGTCTGTGAAACGGACTTCAGATGACTCCTAATGGGAATGGCTCAGTCTGCGCCCTGCTCCTCCGGGACTACAAGTCCCAAGGTGCTCCAGCAGACCCCGACTCCCCCACCCCTCTGGGACCCGCCTCCCTCCAGCCAGAGTCACGTTGTCTAACCTGTTCCCGGAGCCTGCCCCGCCCCGTCCTCCGCTCCCCGCCGCCGGAGTCGGAGCCGGAGCCGGAGGAAGCCCCCTGGTGCCAGGATCTGCCCCGGATCCGTGAGTTTCACCCCCTGGGGTTTAGCGGCTCCGGAGGAGCAGATACCCGCGTCCCTGGAAGGACTGGGAGGGGACTCGGACGTCGGGCGGATTTGGGGGTGCGCAGCCGCCAGGATCCTTGGAAGGAGCGAACTAGGATACCCGATTTACCGAGCAGAAGTAAAGGGAGCCTAGATGCTTGAGTTCTTGGAATAGAGGGCTCGGACGCCATGGTCCTGGGGATGTGTTAGAGGTGGGACTCCTGAGCTCCTCGGATTGGGAGTTTTCCGAACCCTGAGTCCTTGAGTAGAATTGGGATAGAGGATTCCTGAGTCCTGGGCAGACATGGGAGGCTCGGATGGCTGGGGCTCTGGAATTGGGCGGCGATCCCTGCTGCCTTCCTGTTCTCCACTGAGCCTGTAGGTCTGCGAGAAGAATTAGGGGTAGGGTGGGGATAGTGGAACTCTAGTCCCTGAAACGGAGCAAGACAAATACCACCCTCTGCAGGCTGTGTCCCTGCCCCCCACCTCCACTTTCCGGCTCTTGGGTGGGGGCTGGGGCGGAGGACCGGGGCAGCTCTACAACACCCTCTGTGCCGCTGTGTGATCCCCAACATGTCATTAACCGAGGCGTCAGACCTGCCTAACCAGAGAAGGGACCTCCGCCCCAGAGCGCCCCCTGGCACAGGCGTGGCGCCTCCGATGGCTCCATGGAAGTGGGAGACAACTGGGGTTTGCAGAGGGCAGGCGTTCTAGATAGAACGGAAGGCAGAATTCCAGAAGGTGGGGTTGGACTCTGGGGGGCTTGCCTGGCTGGAGACTACACAGAGAGGATGGGAGTAAATCAAGGCTTAGAGGTCAGAGTTGGCGGGGAGCGGTCAAGATTTGGCCTCCCTCTCTCTCCGCAGCTCTCTGGGATGCGGACTTCCATCCATTCCCACCAGACTTTCTGACTAACCTTTCCCCTCCTAGGGTTCCCTGCCCTGACCCCGAGGTGAGAAGTGTCACCTCCACCCCCATCTCTCTGACCTGAGGTAGCGTGGAAGATAAGAGAGGGATAGAGGCTAATTCTGGAGGTGTGCGTCTGTCCTTGAAGCAGGGGGAGGGCAGGGCCCTGCACCTCCCTCTGTCTGTCTTCCCCTTCTCTCCGCCCCCATGTGTCACGTGAAGGGATTAAACAAGGGGGTGGGGGAAGCTAGGGGCTCTGATGAGAGAGGGAAAACTTCCTAAAAGCCCGGGCTTGACGGGCATTCGCTGATAGCCTGCGATGACATTAGCAATAACCGCAGCTGCCAACACAGCGCTCACAGCACGCCGGGCTCAGGGCTGCTGGGCAGGCTGGGTGGTTCCCACTGTCCCGGGCAACCGTTCAGAGGTGTCACTTCCAAGGTTTGCTGACCCCACCTCAGGGAATGACTGCTCCCTACTCCAGTGGGGAAACTGAGGCTGGAGAGCAGACCCGGCCCACAGCCTGGGCTTGTGCCACCTTCTGTCTGGAACCTTCCAGGGTTCCTCATGCCCCTTAGCTTATTGTGGATGACCCCTGGCCAGAACTCAGGAATGTGCATGGAGAGTTTAGGGCTCAGGAAGTCAAGACACCAGAGGACAAAATGCAGGGCTTTTAGAGTCTCAGAATTGAAGGACCCTTTTTGGGGGGATATATATATATATATATATATATATATTTTAAATTAATTAATTTATTTTTTACACTTTGGGTACTGAGTCTTCACTCTGTGCCAGACCCTGTGTTATCTTAATGATCAGCAAAGGAAGACGTAATTAAGGATCCTTTATATGTGAACTTCACTGGTACCCTGCACTGTTCCAGAATAAACACTGTATGTAAATTGCGTTACTCAAATCTCACACCCCTTTGAGGTGAAGGTATTAATCCCCCCCATTATTCACTCGAGGAAACTGAGGCACAGAGGCTTAGAGAGGGGACGGCCTAGCCCATTCCACAGCTGTCTCCAGAGGAGGAAACCGAGTCCCAGAGAGGGTGGAGACACTCCCAGTGTCAGTCTGTCCGCACAGAGCTGCAGGATTACAACCCGGGTATTCCCAGGCCAGCCCGGCGCTCTGACCTGGTTTCTACTGAGGATGACTCCTCCGGGAAGCGCTACCCCCTCCCTCCTGTCCGTATTCTTAACCCAGAGAACCTGGCTAGGGTGCAGAAAAGACCTGGAAAAGAGAGCTAGGGGCGGATGGGAGGGGAGAAGCGGAAGCTGGGGGGGGCGGGTAGGAGAGGTCTTGGGGGTGGAGGGCAAGGGCCTGGGAGCAGAGGCACCGCCCGCGCCGCCCTCGCGCCCCGCCCGACCCCCTCTCCCCTGCCGCAGGAGGTTTTGCACCTGCCCGGACCCGCCGCGCATTCCCGGGGTCTGAGCTCAGGAGCTGTCCGCCGGTTGGGCTGGGGTCGGGCCGTCACCTGGAGCGCCCCCTGGCGGCCCCGACTAGCCCTCCATCCTCACCAGCCTCGGGTGGGCCCCACGCCCAGCTTAGGCATTTCCTCCGAGCCAGAGGATGTCGGCGTGGGATCTCAGAGTCTTAGAAATTCGGAAATCATGAAATCCCCAAAAGAACCGCTCGCTACCTTCAGTGCTGGCACTGGAGGCTGCATAGAATTGTTCCCTTCTTATATTTTAACAGACACTTAGAGAACATTTTCTGGGAATCTCTAGAGATTCTAAAAGACCCGAGTTTTGACTTCTGCAGTCTCTTCTGTCCGAGGCCTTAAGTCCTTTTGGTACCTTCTAGCCCAGCCGGACCCTCACTACAGTTCTCTGGGGTAGACTGCTGTTTCTCCTCATTTTGTAGATGAGGAAACTGAGGCACCCGTGTCAGGGCGGGGCAGTGGAACCATCAGATTAGCTCCTTCCTGTGCTCTTCCCCCTGCACTACGCCATACAGCCGCCTAGACTTTTAGGACAGCGGGGTCCTCAGATCGATTGAATGTGGCGCAGGAAGATGGGCCACCTCGGCTAGCCAAATTGGAGAACTCTGGAATGTTCCAAAGATAGAATCTTGGACTCAGAACTCTCCAACAGTAGACTCTCAAGCGGAGGGTTTTTGACTCAGTAGAACAATCTCAAGGCCCTTACAGGTTTAGCATCCAGGCCGCCGAGAGACTGAGAGGCCTCTCAGAACAGCTGATTTACCTCCTCCCTTCACTCTTGGGGAAACTGAGGCCCAAGGAGTAAAGGGGACACGTTGCCCAAGGCTATACACTCCCAACACACCCAAACAAGTCACCAGCTCCAACAGGTTCTGTTCTGATGCTTCTCAGACAGAAGCCGGGATCAGCATGCCCCAGCCCGCCCTGCTGCCCACGCCTGAACCGCCAAAGCCAAGCGGCAGGTGAAGCCTGGGGAAGTGGCAGAGCTGGTGGGCGTGGCAGCTACTGTGGGGATGGGGATAGTGCTGGCCTGACCGGTTCCTACTGGCCTGGCTCCCACTGGGCTGATGACCACAGCAGCGCAGCCTCCCCTGGCCACTTCCCTGTTCTTCCTGTTAACACTGGGTCCCTGTGAACTCGCTCTCTGGGTGGGGCCTTGGGAGAGGAAGCTAAGTGCTCTCCGCCTTCTGGGATCCTTCCATTCTGGTGAAGTAGACCCAAAGTAACAAGGCAGATCCAGCTGCGAAGCCTAGTACCGCCGGCCTCTTGCAGGGTGACCTTGAACAAATGCCACTGAGCCCCGCTTTCTTGCCTGCTATGCCGATTGGATCATCGAATGCGGTATTGGGTGCGAAACTGTCGGCACAGTTCTAGGAGGCAGTGGCTCATCGACAAATGATTGTCTTACTTTTTTATATCAAGCAGCTAGCACAGGTTCTGGCACACAGTAGGCAGCACAATTATTATTTATAAAAATATCCTCAGCACCTAGCTCAGTGTCTCCTGATCCGCAGTAGGCTTTCAGTAATTGATAGATACTGCATCCTCTGTTCACTGTGACGCCTGGCACTTAGTCGGTGATCAGTGGATCAACAGTTGAAGGAATGACTCAAGTCTTACTGTGGCTGAGATAGATGGACAAGGAGCCACGTAAAGAGAATGAATTGTCCTGCGTCTTCCCAGGAGGGTTTTGAAGGAGTTGGCATTTCCTAGCCGGTGAAGTGGAGGGGCATAGTGCTTCCAGTGGAAGGAACTAGCAGAGGCGCTGTCCTGCTCCTCACGGGCCCAGCTTCCCTGCTGGCGTCCGGAGGGGCAGTGTCTGAGAAGACTCTTCCCCGCCCCCCCGCCCCCCGCAACACAGGCGCCCCGCTCTGGCTGGCACCATGGACAGCGAGGCATTCCAGAGCACGGGGGACATTCTGGACCTGAACTTCCAATGTGAGCTTGGGAGGGTGCAGGGCGGTCGGGGGCGGGGTCCTGGGGGCGGAGTCGGGCCCCCTACCTAGAGGTCCCGGTCCTTACCGCCACTCCCGCCCGCCCGCCCAGCTCTGGCCATGAAGCATATGGACTTGAAGCAGATGGAGCTGGACACGGCAGCGGCCAAGGTCGACGAACTGACCAAGCAGCTGGAGTCCCTGTGGTCAGACTCTCCTGCGCCACCTGGCGCTCACGCCGGAGCCCCTCTTCGGGTGAGCCCGCTCGCCTGGTCCCTATCCTGGCCCCCCAAAGCCGGCTTCTTTCTTCCCGGAGTTCAGGCCAGGCTAGTTGGTAGCGTGGTGCGTATTTAAGGACACTTTAGAAAAGGAACCAGTGGAAGTGGACACCTAAGAGGACCCTCAGAAGGCAAACAGACTTTTTCTAAGTGGCTCAAAGCGCCGTCTGGGCTAGCCTCTGTCTTGATTTCGGGGCTCTGTCCTCAACAGCCCTCGCTGGGCTCTCTGTGCCTGAAACTCCAGCCCCGGTCCAACCTGCCCGGGTTGATTTTCGATGACCAGTTTTTACCTCCTCCCAGCTCTCTAGTAATGTCTCCTTTGACCTCTCAATGTCCCAGCCTCAGATGCTCCGGTATAGCTCCAGCCCGATCTCCGAGTCTTTCAGCGGCCGCGGGTCTCCCTGGAAGGCGACCAGCGACGGCACAGACACCCCGTTCGGGCGCTCCGAGAGCGCCCCGACTCTGCTCCCCTACAGCTCGCTGTCCGCGAAGGGCCGACCGTCATCACCGCGCACGCCGCTCTACCTGCAGCCAGACGCCTATGGCAGCCTGGACCACGCGCCCTCGTCCCGGCCCCGCGCTTTCGATGGCGCAGGCAGCTCCCTCGGCCGTGCGCCTTCCCCACGGCCTGGCTCCGGCCCGCTCCGCCAGCAGGGGCCCCCCACGCCCTTCGATTTCCTGGGCCGCGCCAGCTCCCCCCGTGGCAGCCCCCTGTCCGAGGGGCCCCAAGTCTTCTTCCCCGAGCGCGGGCCCTCGCCACGCCCCACCACCGCCTATGACGCGCCCACTGCCTTTGGGAGCCCCCTGCTGGGCGCGAGCAGCAGTGCCCTCGGCCCGCCTCTGCGGGCTCAAGGTAAACCCGGGGGTCAAACTCGGAGGAGGGTGAGGGGTCGCTGGGGGACCGGGGCTAGCCTCTTCTCACATCCGCATGTGCTACTTCTCCCCAGATGACCTAATGCTGCGACGGCGGCCTCCCAAGGCCTGGAACGAGTCGGATCTGGACGTGGCATACGAGAAGAAGTCTTCACGGACAGCTAGCTACGAACGTTAGTGATGGGAGGCTGGGGAGAGTGGGGGAGCCGGAGAGGTGACACCCAGACCCTAATGATTGCCCCATCGCAGGCCTAGACGTCTTCGCGAGGCCCTCCTCACCGAGCCTGCAGCTGTTACCTTGGAGAGAGAGCAGCCTGGATGGGCTGGGGGCCACCGGCAAGGTGAGCGGGAGGGGAAGCTAGTGGAGGGGGCTGGTGGGCAAGGGCGGGGAGCGCGGTCAGGGCTAGCCTCCCCCTCCAGGCTGCGCCCCCCCATCTTCCATGATCTTCCTCAAGCTCCTCCTTCTTTATGCTGGATTTCCAACCCTCCCCTTTCCCCTTTCCCTCACTTTCTCCAGCTTCCCTCACCTGTTTCTCTCCCCTCTCCCCCTTTGCCCTCCTTTCCCTTATCCTTCCCTTACCCATATCTTCCTCCCACCTGAGCCCCTTCTTCCTTCCCTCTTTCCCTCTGTCTCCCCCAGGACAACCTCACCAGTGCCACCTTGCCCCGCAATTACAAGGTCTCCCCTCTGGCCAATGACAGGCGTTCTGACGTGGGCAGCTACCGCCGATCGCTGGGCTCTGCGGGGCCATCAGGCACTTTGCCCCGAAGCTGGCAGCCTGTCAGCCGCATCCCCATGCCCCCTTCCAACCCCCAGCCCCGCGGTGTCCCCCGCCAGCGCCCCATCCCCCTCAGCATGATATTTAAGCTGCAGAACGCCTTCTGGGAGCACGGGGCCAGCAGGGCCATGTTCCCTGGCTCTTCCATCTCCCGACCTCCTCCACCCAAGCTGCCTCCCCAGCCCCAGGCACCCCCCCAGCCCCAGCCCCAACAACAGCCCCAGCCGCCCCCACAGCCCCAGCCCCAGCCACAACCCCAGCCTCAGCCTCAGCCCCAGCCTCAAACCCCTGCCCCAGTGCCCCAGCTTCCCCAACCGACTTGGAGTGAAGGTGAGTCTGAAATTGGGGTTTCAGAGGGCTTGGTGAAGGGAGGCCGATTGACTGGGGACCAGACCAGCAGGGGGAGCCATCGCAGCCAAACACTTGTTTTCAGACCCCCGTCCCAGCAGAGAGATAGGCCCCAGAAGCCTGGGAATTTGCTGGGGAGCTAGGCCCAGACAGCACAATAGTTAAGCATGGACCCTGGAGTCAGACTGCTTGGCTCCATGCTGTGTGACCTGGGCAAGTCACTTAACATCTCTGGACCTCAATTTCCCTGAGCGTAAAAGGTGATGATAGAATTTATCTTATTGGGATATGGTATTAGATTATTTAATCCATATAAAGTCCTTAAAATAGGGCCTGTGTATAGTAAGCTCATCGCCATCATATTCATTATAATAATTATTAATATTCTCGGGTGTGAGACCAGCGCAGGGCTTGGAGTTAAGCAGATTGGGATTTGAGCCCCTCTGCACCGCTGACTTGCCGTGTGACTCAGGATAAATTAGTTAACTTATCTGAGCTTCTGTTTTCTGGGTTGTTTTTTTTTTTAAGATTTTTTTTTTTTGAGAGAGAGGGGAAGGGAGGGAGAAAGAGAGGGAGAGAAACATCAATGTGTGGTTGCCTCTCGAGCGCCCTCTACTGGGGACCTGGCCCGCAACCCAGACATGTGCCCTGACTGGGAATCAAACTAGCGATTGAGCCCCTGTGCTTCGCAGTCCGGCGCTCGATCCACTGAGCCACACCAGCCATGGGTTGAATTTCTGTTTTCTCATCTGCGAAGAGAGATTGACAGTATCTATTGCACCGATTGTGGTGGGCATTCAATGGATACTAATGTAGAGAAAGTGGTCGTTACGACTTCTACCTGCTTTAAGAGCTCTGACCGAGAGAAGGAAGACTGACGGAAGAGGCCACCACGACCAGGATCCTAGCTCCAGCAGGAATTTCCTGCCTGATGTGTCGGGAAAGAAAATTCTTAGAATCTTAGATCATCTGGTCTATCATGATGCGGGGCGGGGGTACGGAGTCAGATAGCACAGAGTTCAGATCCCAACTGCGTGTCATTGGGCACTGGCTGGCACTCTCTGAGACTTGGCTTCCCTTTCTGTAATAAGATGATAGCCATGTCTACCTTATAGAGTAGTGAGGTGAGAATTCAGTAAGACAGGCACGTAGAGCACCAGCCACAGGCTAAGTGCGTGATAAATGGGAGATGTCGCCATTGTATATTAGTCACAACCCTGGGAAAGTGTAGCCCAGAGAGAGCAACGAATTGCCCTGAGGTGACACAGCAAATCAGGTGCTGCTCGCAGGTCGTGAAAGTTGCGGGGAGTCTTGGGGGGTCTCCTGGGAACCCCTCCTCTGATTTGGCACTTGTTCCGTCTAGGCAGCCCCAAAGCCTCTGCTGAGCTGGAGCCGGAACCAGAGCTGGAGGGGCTGCTGGCACCAGTGCTGGAGGCTGGCGACGTAGATGAAGGCACTGTAACCCGGCCTCTCAGCCCCACGCGGCTGCAGCCAGCACTGCCCCCCGAGGCACAGTCGGTGCCCGAGCTGGAGGAGGTGGCACGGGTGCTGGCGGAGATTCCGCGGCCCCTCAAACGCAGGGGTTCTATGGAGCAGAGCCCTGCTGTAGCCCTGCCCCCCACCCACAAGAAGCAGTACCAGCAAATCATCAGCCGCCTCTTCCATCGGCATGGCGGGCCTGGGGGGCCTGAGCCCGAGCTGTCCTCCATTGCTGAGGGATCTGAGGCCAGGGCCGGGCCCCCTGCTCCTGCGCCGCCAGCTCCCATACCACCCCCGGCCCCGCCCCAGAGCAGCCCACCAGAGCAGCTGCAGAGCATGGTAAGTAATACAGGAGGAGCGTGGGGTATAGCAACACATGCGGAGCGCCCCTTCTCTTTTAGGACAGAGCCTGGAAATTGCACACATCACATCTGCCACACCCCATTGGCTAGGAACCCAGCTACAGGGAAGGCTGGGAAATGTAGTCTTAAATCTATTGTGCCCGTGTTCAGAAGAAAGGCAGAACACATATGGAGGGAATCCAAAGGTCTTGGCCATCCAGACTTTCCCTGCTCTTCTCCAGTGTCCCACCACTGCCACCAGGTCATTCTTTCAGGAATCATGGAGACTTTTTCTTTAGTGGATTTGAGAGAGAGAGAGATCAATTTGTTGTCCCACTCATTTATGCATTCCTTGATTGACTCCTGTATGTGCCCTGACTGGGGATTGAACCCGCAACCTTGGTATATCAGGATAGCACTCTAACCAATGGAGCTGCCCGACTAGGAATTGTGGAGTCTTACAACCTGGAAATGACTGAGTCTTGGGAGGCAGAGGGTTCATTCTGGGACCTGAGAAGCCTGTCTGAATCAAGGCAGTCACCATTTCAGTCCCTGGGTGCCAACAAGCTCTCGTGTCTGCCTTCTCTGGAGATCCGCTCCCTCCTTTTATACCTCAACAAGCCTGTGCCATGGCTAGAAAGGGCCCAGCCAGCCCTGACTCAAAATGACCTTTCTTAGATCAAGCCCATGGGGCCCTCTGAACTCTACTTGGAGCTTCTTCCATTCTGATTTTCAAGAGCAAGTCTCTGGTTTCCGAGGCCGTGGGTGTTGTGGTTTAGTGTCAGGCTGAGCTACCTGGGTTCCGATCCCAGCTCCACAGCACCACCCAGCTGTGCAACCTTGGGCAAGACACTTAGCCCCTCTGGGCCTCAGTGTTCGCAACTGTAAAGTGGGCGTGAGGGTTACGTATCTTAGCATACTGCTTGGCATAGTGCCTGGTACATAACTGTTAACTGCTCTTACTGTTGTTACCATTTGGCCAGGTGATGAATTGCTGCTGATCTTGGCCCAGCCCCTACATCTTGGCTGGGGTTGGGGGGGTGGGGTGTAGTCACGTGGAGCAGTCCCGATCACTCAGTGTGGGGAGACAGAGCAAAGGGAAGTTCCCATGGAAGAAGTGGGGGCACCCCAAAGTGCCTATCCTGAGGGTGGAGCCAAAAGCGTTGAGGCTTAGGATCTTGAAATCAAGAACAGAAGAACGACTGTCATGAAATGGTCCAGTTGTCTCATCGTAGAATCACAAAATCCTGTTCCTCCACAGAGAAACTTGCAGACCCACAGAATTCAAGAATTCAGTCCTGGCATCACAGTCTCAGAACAGTGGTGTTCCAGAATCCTGGAGCACTGCAGGTTTAAAGACGAGGGTCTTAGAAGTAAACAGTAATACGGAGCCTGATAATTAGTGATGCTTAACGTCGCCAAAACTAAAAATTAAAGACCCCACATTTGAGTCATAAGGTCACAGATTAGTGCACTAATATGTTGTTATGCAGCTTTATATTTTAAATGGCTATTTCCACTAGAAAGGAATATCCAAACACCATAGAAACTTGGAGGAAGTAGATAAGACTAGAATGAAGAGGTCAAAATCACACCACTCAGAGAGAACCATGGCTTACTTAACATTTTGAGTATTTCCTCCCTCCCTCTCTCTCTCTCTTTTTTTAAGACAGAGGAGAAGGGAGGGAGGGAGGAAAGGAGAGAGACATCAATGTGTGTTACCTCTTGCACACCCCCTACTGGGGACCTGGCCTGCAACCCAGCCATGTGCCCTAGACTGGGAATCGAACCAGCGACCCTTTGGTTTGCAGTCCGGTGCTCAGTCCACTGAGCCACACCAGCCAGGGCTCTTTCCACTCTTATGGAAGGAAATTCTAACTATATAATGGTAAAGTTCTCAATCATAGAATCTTGGAAATGTCATGTCCTGGGTCCTCCGCAATACAAAATGGCACAACTTAGCATTTCTGGACTCACAGCATTTTGAGAACTTGAAATAACCAAGCATTGGAGTTTTGAAATCAGTGGCTTTTGGGATCTCGGAATTCCAGAACCTTGAACTTATTGACATCAAAGACCAGAATCCCAAATGCTACATGCTCGGAATAAATGAATCTTTCGAAAGTCAAAGACAAGAAAGCGCAAGGACTATTTGATTAATAATATCATTCCAAACATCTGGAATTCGCGTTTGGTGGCTTTTTGTCATGTAGGTTTTGTAGCATTTTTTTTTTAAATAAAAAGAGATGCGACTGTATGGATTGAATAACTGGCTTCCACAATCATCCACTCACTCACCCCCCAGCTTCCTCTCAGTTCTCAGAGCCCAAGATTTCCAAATCACTGCATTCCCTGATTTGCAGGGGACCAGAGGATGCAGAACTGAGTGAGCCACCTCCCCCTCCGTGGCCTGTTGGGGTGGCTGCCGCCTGGTCCCTGAACCTCTGCTTCCCCCGTTGAGTAATTAACGGTTCCCCCAAGTCACCGAGGTCCCCCACCCTGTCCCACAGGAGATGCGTTCCGTGCTGCGGAAGGCCGGCTCCCCTCGCAAGGGCCGCCGCGCTCGCCTTAACCCGCTGGTGCTGCTGCTGGACGCGGCGCTGACCGGGGAGCTGGATGTGGTGCAGCAGGCGGTGAAGGAGGTGAGCGCTGCGGGAGAGCCGGGCTAGCGGGCCAGGGGGCGCCAACGCAAACAGGGGAGGGCGGCCGGGTATTAAGAGCCTTTCGGTCTCGGCCCGCCCAGATGAACGACCCTAGCCAGCCCAACGAGGAGGGCATCACCGCCCTGCACAACGCCATCTGCGGTGCCAACTACCCCATCGTGGACTTCCTCATTGCGGCTGGAGCCAACGTCAACTCCCCCGACAGTCACGGCTGGTGAGCCAGGACGCGCGCGGGGCCTGGGGCGGGGAGCATGGGGAGGGACAGCGCTGTGGGCCTGGACCTCCTCTGGCGGCCGCATGGCCGCTTACGCCTGCCTCCCACGCCTAGGACACCGTTGCACTGTGCAGCATCGTGCAATGACACGGCCATCTGCACGGCCCTGGTGCAGCACGGCGCAGCCATCTTCGCCACCACGCTCAGTGACGGCGCCACTGCCATCGAGAAGTGCGACCCCTACCGCGAGGGTTACACCGACTGCGCCACTTACTTGGCAGGTGCGAGGCAGGTCTGGGGCCTGCAGGTGGGCTGGTGGCCTGGGCCACCTCTGGTGGAGGGGGTCGTGGGGTCCTGGGCGCCCATCTGGCAGGTGTTGGGGGTAGGGGAGGCAGCAGATTGCCACTCACATTCACCAGAGAGAGGACTTGGGGGCTGTTCCAACCATGTGGCACAGGTAGCTTAAGAAGGGGCAGCAGGATGGACCACCTGGGCACGTGGGGGAGGGGAGAGCAGAATGTGCTACCTTGGAAGGAGAGGGGGCCATGGGGGCTGTGCCATTCAAGCTGGACACCTGTGGGGAGAAAAGTGGTCGTGGAGACTGCGCAGTTCATCTGCTTTCTCACCTGGGGGTTGGGGGAGCTGGATGTTCCAACTGTACCATCCACCCGGCATAGGTGGGCCTGGGCAGGTGGGCTCTGCTCCCTGTGGGAGATATGGCACCACACAGCTGGCAGGTGAGCAGGCCACGGCTCCCGTGGAGGGGCTGGGGGACTCTTCCACTTGTAGGGAGATGTGAGGCTGCACCCTACACCTCCAGGAGGAGGTCCAGGCAATGGGAGGAGCTAGGGAGGCTGTACCACGGGGGTGTGCACACCTGGAGGGAAGCCTTATTTGAGAGAAGAGCCTCGAGGGGTTACACTGAGGAACCTCGGTCTGTCGTGGCGCCTGCTGCAGAGCGTGGGTGAGACCGTGGGGCCGCATCACCTGCCTTACAGGTGATGGGGGCGGACCGGGGTTTGACCGCTTGTGTGGAAGTAGACTGTTCACTGAAGAGAGGAAGGGCTGTGGCCTTTGGGTGGGGGGTTGGGCCATTCCACTTTTGTCACAGGTAGTGTGCCGTCCTACCTGTCTCCAACACAGGAGAGTTCTGTGAGAGTGAAGATTGGCCAGCACGCCTGGCAGGGAGGGGAGGAGAAATTGGGACACCCGGCACTGAACCACTAAAGAGGAAGATCATGGTGGACTATAGGGGGAGGGTTTGGGGGGCTTGTACCATCTGGAGAAGTTATTACATTCTTTTTGGGGACTTCATCACTTGGGGAGGGGAGCAGTGTGGACTGCACCTTCTGGAAGGGGGGAGATGGGACCACTTAGGGGGAGGTGGGGTAGGGCGGTGCCGTCTGAATAAGAGGCTGAGTCCTCTGCGGAGACTGTACCACTTAAGTGAGGGGAGTGCAGACAACTGTATCTCTGGAAGTGACCCGGGGACTTGATGTACAGGAGGGAATGGGGACCACTGACCCTGCCTCGGGCGTTGGCCCCCATGTTCTCGAATTTAGAGACTGGCTGTCCCGGCAGCTGGCTCCAGCTCAGGTGCCCCAGTCCAGACAAGGGTAGCAACTGTTCAGGTGGCTCATCCCCCAGCTGGGGCCAGTGCCAAATCCCGGGCCCGTCCCCGCCCCCACCGCGCCTCTTGTCCCTGAGTGCTCCCGCCGGCCCTCACGATCCCTGTCCTCCCTGGTCTCAGACGTGGAGCAGAGCATGGGGCTGATGCACAGCGGCGTGGTGTACGCGCTCTGGGACTACAGCGCCGAGTTCGGGGACGAGCTGTCCTTCCGCGAGGGCGAGTCGGTCACCGTGCTGCGGCGCGACGGGCCAGAGGAGACCGACTGGTGGTGGGCCACGCTGTACGGCCAGGAGGGCTACGTGCCCCGTAACTACTTCGGGGTAAGTCCAGGGGACAGATTGGGAGCATCCTACTGGCTTTTTCGTGGGAGGGGCGGTGATCCCACGGGAGAGAGGGGTGAGAAGGACAGTCCCTTACCTCGGTGGGCGGGGTCGGAAGAATCCATATAGGCCTGGGGAGGTGAGGAAAAGTCCATTATCATAATGGAGGAGTAAAGGGAGAGCCTCGTACTTGTGGCACTTCATCAATACTGCCTTACTGGTTATTTGAATCATTTGTGCTCAAATATTCTCATTATCCTCCTTACTTATATTAATGGGAGGTAAAGAATATATTTTAGCCAAGGGGAATGTATTTTGGTGGTGGGGGAAAAGTTAAAGGGTTGCGTATTACGGGTGAGGAAACTTTTTTGCCACTGAATTGGGCAGAGTGAGAAAGAATCCATTAATAAAACTTTGGTAGAATTGAGGGAGATTCTACTAGGTTAGTGGAGGAGGTTAGGAAAATCCCATTGTATCTAGGAAAGAAGATTCTTTTAGTTTGGGGATCCGTGAAGGTTGGGTCACAACCAGACAGTCACGTGGTAGGGAGGGACCGTGTGGGAGGCTTGGAACTTTCCATCTCATCAACCAGGCTGCTCATCAGAAGGTTCCAGGTGGTGCCTGACGGTGACAGGGGCCTCTGGATTCTAGAGCTGCTTGGGAGATGCTGGGACCGCATCCCTTAGGAGGAAATGGGATGATGGAGGCTGTTTCGTGTTTGGGGTGGATGGGTGACCCCACTGGTGGAGTGAGGGGGGTGGGAGCTGCTGGTGTCTGAAACCCTTGTCGTCCCTCAGCTCTTCCCCAGGGTGAAGGCCCAGAGGAATAAGGTCTAGCTGGAAAGAAGGACGTCTTCGAAGGACACAGGAGGAAGCCGCTTTGCCCTTGCTCCAGACCTCCCTCTCCATTACCGCTGCGCCTCCCTGCGCCCCAAGCCCTTCAGGGGCGGGATTCTCGCCCTCAGCTCTCCGCTTCCCTGGAAGCCCAGGGGGGAAGGAGAGCCTAAGCCTTAAGTTTAGAAACCTGCCTTAGCTGTGGGAGGTCGTCGTGAGGCTGGGAATCATTGGCGGCAAGAGAGACGCCCCCATTTGCCAACTCAGACTCCCCTCCACTGGACAAACCAGATAGCACCCAAAGTGCCCCCCAACTCCTACTACAAATACCTCCCCAAAGCCCTCAAAGCAGGCCAGCCCACCACCCGAGTGGGATGGGTCACCTCCACTGGCTTTACCTGGGAGCCACTCCTGCCCGCATTTCTCCCAGCAGCCTTTGGGGGGACCAGGTGAGGCACATTGGTCTCTGCCAGGATCCCTGCTCGCACTCTCCCTGAACACGTGCCTTCACACCGTGCTAGTTTTATAACAAAAATGGGGAAGTTTTCTTTATAAATAAAGGTAGTTCGCACAGAAATTGACTTCCTTCTCTCTGGATTCCGTTCTGACTTGATAGATGGTCCTCACTGTTCCTGTTTTTTGACAGAGCAGTCTTCAAGTCATGTCTTCTGAAGGGTTGTCCCTCATGTAAATGCAAATCCTTCCCCTTTAATATTATATTATAGCGTAGGTATGGTAATTCAGTCATCCGACGTTTGGGACCACCACTTCTGTAATTTGTTTCGTCTGCTGGTTCTCATCACGGTGGATTTTTCCCTCCCGCGTGTTCCCATTACAGACTGTGAGGCTCTCTCCAACCTCTGTCCACCAGGAATCCATGTGGCCTTGCTGAGAGTACCAGCCCGAAGAGCGACTTCCCTTTGCTCCTTTCCTTCCTTCCTTCCTTCCTTTCTTCCTTCCTTTCTTCCTTCCTTCCTTCCTTCCTTCCTTCCTTCCTTCCTTCCTTCCTTCCTTCCTTCCTAGTTTTTATTTATTTACTTCTAGAGAGAGGGGAAGGGAGGGAGAAAGAGAGGGAGAGAAACATCAATGTGTGGATGCCTCCCACACGCCCCCCACTGGGGACCTGACTTGCAACCCAGCCATGTGCCCTGACTCGGAATTGAACTGGTGACCCCTTGGTTTACAGGCCAGCACTCAATCCACTTAGCCACTCCATCCAGGGCCTACTTTATTTTTTAAACTGCTCCTTAAAGATTTTTGACAAAGCGTGCCCATCTATCTCTTCTGTATAGTTTTTGACGAATCATAAAGCGACATCACTGTCATTGTCATTGCTGCCTAAAACAATCACCACCAACCTCATGTAACTATTTAAATTTACATTAATTAACCCTGGCCAGAGAGGCGCAGTTGGCTGGGTGTCATCCCACAAAGTGAAAGGTCACCGGTTCAGTTCCCGGGCAGGACATATGCCTAGGCTGTAGGTTCAGTCCCCAGCTGGGGTACGTATGAGAGGCAACCGATCAGTGTTTCTCTCTCCCATTGGTGCTTCTCTCCCTCTCGCACTCCCTGTCTGCCCTAAAAATAAATAAATAGATACATTTACATTAATTAAAATTAACTAAAAATTTTAAGGATTCATTTCCACAGTCGCACTAGCCACTAGTGACTCGAGGGAAGAAGCCCTGTCCTTACCTTTTCCAGCTCTGGAAGCTGCCCGCATTCCTTGGCTTGTGGCTCCCTTCCATCTTCAAAGCCAGTGCCTGCATCTGTCCCATCTCTTTCATTGTCACATCTCTTTCTCTGACTCTCCTGCCTCGCCCTTTCATTTATGAGGACCCTCGTGATCCCATTGGACCCTCCCAGATAATTCAGGATGGTCTCCTCATCTCAAGACTATTAATTTAATCACATTTGCAAAGTCCTTTTTGCCATGCGAGGTAGTAAAGGAGACCAAGGGAATAAGGAGACAAGGCACTACCCTCAAATTCTAACACGGCCTGGACCTTAGGTGATATTAACCAATCATTAGTTCCATTTTTGAGGTGTGTTAGTAATATCGTGGCTGTTTTCACAAAGAGTCTCTACTTTAAGGGATACCTTCTAAAATATGGATGAAATGGCGCGACGTTTGGAATTTGCCTCAGAATAAGTGACTGGTGGGCTATGGCTGGGTGGCTCAGTTGGTTGGAGCATCTCCCATACACCAAAATGGTTGTGGGTTCGATCCCCAATCGGGGCATGTTTGGGAGGCAACGAATCGATGTTTCTCTCTCTCTTTCTCCCTCTCTCAAATCAGTAAAAACCTATTCTCGGGTGAGGATTAAACAATAATAATAATAATAATTGACTGGTGGGAGGAAAAGTGTCTGGGGTGTAGATGAAGGAGATCAGTCCCAAGTTAAAAATTGATGAAGCTTGATGTGTGTGGAGCCTCATTATGTTATTTTCTCCGTTTTGGTGTCTGTTTGAAATTGTTCTTAAAAAACAGAACTGGGTAAATAGGCTTTTCTGTTTTTAGTTTAAATAAATTGAATTTTTAAAAAAACATAAAGAATGTGGTATGAGGTGATTATTTTAATAGTACAAACCAGCTTAAGGCAGAGGATAAAAATCCCTAAATTCTGGAAAGTGATTATCTCTATGTGCATTGAGAGTGAGAGGAATCGGAGAATCATCCCAGAGGGACCTATTTATGTTTGTGATGTTTAATTTTTAAGCACTGAGATAGGAACCATGAACTGAGTGTACTGCTTATATTAAAATTTTCTGAGAATTTTCAAATTCTACAAAAGTAGAAATTAATGGAAAAACAGCTCCCACGTATCCATCATCTTACATAAAAAAATTATAAACTCATAAATTATTTGGCTTCTAGCCTGATGGAATGAACCTTCAGTGGGTTCCCGAGAACTCATCATTTTCTCTGTACCGCTTAACCATGGGGATACATTCAGAAATGTGACGTTAGGCGATTTCGTCGTTGCGCAAACATCACGAGAACAACCCTAGGTGACCTAGCTTGCTATGTACAGCATGTTACTGTATGAAGCAACACGAGATTAGATCAAGCACAAATGGAAATGATGCAATCAAGACACAGCGTAAAGACAAGACGTATGAGGCTGCTGTCTGGGTAACACGGCACAGTTTTACAGAGCGCTTTTTAAAAAATATAATTAGAAAGAGTACACTCTAAAATATTAAGAAGTATAGTATAATAAGTGTACAAACCAGTACCATCATCATTTATTATCATGATCGAATATTATGTACTGTACTATACTTTTTTTAAATCTTCACCCGAGGATATAGTCACTGGTTTTATCTTTTTTTGAGAAGATTTTATTCATTTATTTTTAGAGAGGGGGGAAGGGAGGGAGAAAGAGGGAGAGAAGCACCAATGTGAGAGAGAAACATCGGTCAGTTGCTTCTCATACACACCCCGATTGGGGATCGAACCCACAGTCCAGGCATATGCCCTGATCGAGGATCGAACTCACAACCTTCTGGCCTATGGGACAACACTCCAACCAACTGAGCCACCAGGCCAGGGCCTGCGCTATATTATGCCTGGCAGTGCAGCGGGTGTGTTGACACCAGCATTGCCACAAACACCTGAGTAACGTGTGGACTACAACGTTAAGGCGGCTATGACGTCACTAGGTGATAGAAATTTTCCAGCGTCATTATAATCTTATGGGACCTGCCGTATATGCTTTTGATAGTCGACATGTCACATGACCATATTTGTTTCCTATGGCTCCTATAAAAAATGACCCCAAACTTCGTGGCTGAAAACACACATTTTTAATTCCACTTCTGAAGGTCAGGCGTCCAGATTCACTTTCACTGGGCTGACATCAAGGTGTGGGCGGGGCTGCACTCCCTCCGGGGTTGCTGGGGGAGAATCATTGAGTCGCCTTGCCTTTTCCAGCTTCTGGAGCTACATCCCTTGCATTCATTGGCTCTGTCCCCTTCCTCCATTTTCAAAGCTTGCAGTGTGGCATCTTGCTTCAGCGTCACTTCGCCTCTATTTATCTCCCTCTGATTACAGTTAGGGAGCACCTGGATATCTTAAGATCCTTAACTTCATCACACCTGCAAAGTCCCTTTTGCCATGCAAGGGGACACTCACAGGGTCCAGGGATCACAGCCTGCAGGTCTTTGAGAAGCATCATTCAGCCTACCTGGGGAAAGCTGCAATATAAATAAGGTGGTTAGGAAAGGCCTCAGACAGAAAAGGACCTTTGAGGAAGGCTTGAAGGAGGAAGCCGTGCAGAGATCTGGGAAAGAGGCTTCCACGTAGAGGGAGGGGCCACCGCGAAGGCCAGGAGGAGGCGGGAGCCAGTCACTCTAAGATGGCTCCCAACCACGCTGCCTGGGGTTTTCACGCCCTGGAGCAACCCCTCCCCTGGGCGAGGGCTGGAGGTAGTGACGGATCCTACGGAAGGGCAAAAATGATGCACTGTCCCTTCTGACATGATCTTATAAAAGACAATGACTTCCATCTTTGCATCTAACTCTCTTCTTGGCTCTTCTTGCGCTTTTGATAAAACCAGCTGTGCTCAGAGGGGCCCACGTGCCACGGAGCTGAGGGGCCTCCCGGCTCCCAGCCAGTAAGGAAATGAATCCTGCCAGCAACCACCAGGTGAGCTTAGAGTTGGATGGGTTCCAGGCTGAGCTGGCTGACTGCAGCTGTATTCAGTTCCCGACATACATAATAAATGCAGTTGTTCTCCAACCATTGCATTTGCGCGGAAGTTGTTATACAGATTAGCTGACTAACGCGGGCCTGGTGCCTGGGTGGAAGAGCCAGGAGGCTGAGTGTGGCTGGGAGGAGTGCACAAGAAAGCGGGAAATGATGTCAGGCAGGTGACAGGATGCTTAGGACCGTGCCTGGAGCGTGTAAATCCAATGCTCAATTTCGTTTTATTATCTTCTTAGTTTGAAGATGTCCTCCTCCCTTTCCTCCCTCCCCCCACTTTAAAGGATGGACAGTCCTTTAAATCCCCTGGGATGCGGAAGACCTGACCGGGTGGGTGCCTGGCCTAGCCTGGCGGTGAGGAAGGGCTTCCTGGAGGAGGAGATGTCTCTTTGATACCTGAAGGTGATTGGCAGGAGGCCGGGCAAGGTGGGGGTGGGGTGCTGCCGAGGCAAGGAGGATACCAGGAGGCAAGTGAAAAACCGAGGACCGAGCAGCAAGAAGGGGCTGGAATGGGGTGTGGGGAGCAGAAACTCTGGCTAAACAGAAGGCATCATCATGGCTTACTTCCACCCATCCTCCATCACGTGGTTTGCTCTTCCCAGTTTGTTCTGTACTTTGTACTGCGAGGAGCATCTCTGGGTGTAGCTCTTCCCATTGAACCTTGCATCTGTTAAGGTTCAGGGTCAAGCTGGTGACCTCATTAACTGGCTCACCACCTGCCCCCGCCGTCACCACCATCATGAGTTCCAGCTGCGGAGGACCTATTTTCAGAGCTTTGGCAGGCTTTGGAATTATATTCTCATTTGTATGTTTGTATAATAAATGTCATTTGTTGGTGTAAATATCAGTATCTCCACTTATAGGTGAGGAAACGAGTCTCAGAGAACAGCTTGCCCAAGTCTTTCCCGCTGGGTCGGGTGCTGCCCCCCATCCCACCCTGCACAGCCTGGGTCCTCACTGTCTCTGGAGGCGTCTGTCTTCCCCACAGGAATCTGAGCCCAGCAGTGTCTCAGTCAGTCACTGTCGTGTGCCTTTCATCACCTAGAGTACAGGGTGCGCATGGAGCAGGGGCTCAGGGAATATATGTGAGTGAACGAGCGGATGAATGAAAGTGAGGCGATTATGAAGTGGTAACCCAGGGCTTCGCACAGGGTCAGACACACAGTAGATGCCCCATCCTTATTTCCGAAACAAACACATAAAAGCTTGCATTTATTGAAAGCTTAGCATGTGCTAAGTCCAGTTTTAACTGCATCATGTGGGTTAGTTTAAGTGTCGTCTAAACCGTAGATAACCTAATTAATCCAACTTCGCAGATACGAAAATGGAGCACTAGAGAAATTAGGTAATTTGATCAAAGTCACACAAGCGGTACTAGACAGCGGAGCCAGGATTTGGACCCAGGCATTCTGGTCCCAGAGTCCACAACTTAATCGCCAAACCCAGTGCCTTTTATTACTGCCTGATTAAGACAGTATCTAGCAAATGGCAGGAGCTCCAGTGCGTGTCTGGTGCCGTGAAGCTCTTTCTAACACGTGGGCCCTACATGGGTTCCCAATTTCCCTGTTACTTCCCCCTAGACTTTCTTCGCTACTCAGATAATCTGGGCTGATGCGGGAAGACCGAAGCCTAATAAATGGGATCGACTCTCTCGGTTCTCTTCCTCCCCAGTTTTGTTCTTGGTCCTCGGCGATCCTCAGCGACGCCCCTCTCCCAGGAGCCCGCCCTCGCGTTGCCGTGCGCAGGCGCATTATCTTGATTGGTTCTACCCTAGTGAGTGACGAGCAGAATTAGCCAATGGTATTGTGATAAAGGTGGAGCGGCACCTCGAGGACGCCCCAAGGATCCTGCCTTTTGAATATTCACGAGGGAGGCGGGTCAACGCAACTTCTAGCTACGGCCGGCGCCATGAAGTGAGAGGGGGGTCGGGGTTTGCGGCTGGCGAGTGGGCTCGGGGTTCTGGAAGATGGGTGCATCGGTGGGCACGCCCGAGGCCCGTGCAGGGCGAGGGGCGACTGAAGGGTGGGGTGGGGGCAGCTGTGGGGATCCAAGGTGCCGTAACGGGGATGGGCAGCGTGTAGATCCCGAGGGGACCCGAAGGCTTCTGGGGAACTGGGGGATATCCTGGGAGGGTGGGAGGTGCGGCGGGCCGAGCCCGTCAGGTAACCTCCTCGGCCCGACGACTGGGGAGTATGCGGGCTGCAGAGGGGTTGAGGGGACGGGGGACTGACCGGGCAGCCCACACCACCAGGCTCAACGTGGACGGGCTGCTGGTCTACTTCCCGTACGACTACATCTACCCGGAGCAGTTCTCCTACATGCTCGAGCTCAAACGCACGCTGGATGCCAAGGTGCGTGAGGCTGCCGCACGGGCGGCTAAGACTGAGAATGCAGGAGGCCTAGGTAGAAATCCCAGGTCCCCGGAAAGCCAGCCCCCCCAACCTCCGGTTGTGTAAAATGATAATAGTTAGTAAAAGCAGCAGCTGACATTTATCAAAGGCTGAGCTGCTCCGTGGTTAGGAACACATAGAATTTGGGGACAGCTACCTGAGTTGGAATCCTGGGTCCACAGCTGTGCACCCTTCGGTAAATCACTTAACCTCCCTGTTCCGTAGTTTTCACCTCTGCAAACTGGGTGTAGTAATAGTACCTACCTCAGAGGTTAATGTGAGGGTTACATGAGTTAATTCACTAGGTAAGGTAGTTGTTCTCAACTGAGGGATGATTTTGACCCCCAGAAGACATTTGGCAGTGTCTGGAGACATTCCTGCTTGGCATGCTGGTGGAGTGGGGGTGCGGCTGTCATCTAGCAGGTAGAGGCCATGGATGCTGCTAAACATCTTATAGGGCACAGGACAGCTCTCCGCAAACCAAGTATTATCCCGTCCCCAAATGTCAACAGAGCCGAAGTTGACAAACCCTTATGTAAGACACTTAGAAATACTGCCAGGTGCAGAGTAAGTGCTGTGGAAGGGTTTGCTAAATTAAAAGAAAAAAAAAGAGCTCAGTTATATCAGATACTATGCTAAATGTTTAACCCCCAGTTTTTCATTAGAGCCTGTTAGACTCGTTTTAGAGATGAGGATACTGAGGCCAGAGAGGTGAAGGCACTTGCCAAAGACCACTCAACAAAGAGGTGGCAGAAGTGGGGTTCAAAGTCACTGCTCCTGGGCCCCAGGCTTTCAGTTAGTTGCTGTGTTGTCCTGCCATTCCAAGGTGGTCGCATTCTGGAGGGGGGAGGGGTCCCCAGAGTTCGTGCCCCTGACGTCCTGAGAGCCTGCTCATGGTTCGTTCCTCTCATTCCCAACACGCAGGGTCATGGAGTCCTGGAGATGCCCTCGGGCACTGGGAAGACAGTCTCCCTGTTGGCCCTGATCATGGCATACCAGCGGGTGAGTGGCCCACTGGGTCTGTGGCCGGGGTGGGGGAGGGCCCAGACAGGGGCTGAACCCATTGTCATCGGCAGGCATACCCGCTGGAGGTGACCAAACTCATCTACTGCTCAAGAACGGTGCCCGAGATTGAGAAGGTGAGCTGGGGCCGATCTGCATGCCGCTCCGCTTTCGCTGGACCTCACTGGTCCGCCTGGTGGTTGCCATCACAGGCTGGTGGGGCGGGGGGCGCGGGTCGGTGTTTGGGAAGTTGGGGAAGGGGCTGGGGCCTGGCTGGGCAGGGGCTTGTACTTTCATTGAGGCCCGGCCCCCTCCCTCCTCGACTGGTACAGGTCATTGAAGAGCTTCGGAAGTTGCTCAGCTTCTACGAGAAGCAGGAGGGTGAGAAGCTGTCGTTTTTGGGGCTGGCCCTGAGCTCTCGGAAGAACCTGTGTATTCACCCTGAGGTGAGCGCCCATTTACCCCCACCTTGCCCTTAAGCTCTGGGGTTGAGGAATCTCCTCCATCCAACCAGGAGTCTTAGCACTCAAGACCGGAGCTCCCCAGGAGATGCACAGGGGACACGCACAGAATTCTCTTCTCAGTCATCAAATTCCACTCCTTGTTCGTGGCTGAGGCAAGCACACCTCCTCCGGGGAGCCTTCCTGCTTTCCGCTGAGCCTGGGAGAGGTTACAAAAGGCACCTCCTGGAGTCTAACAGGCCTGGTTTCTTGGCTCTGAAACTTATTAGTTGTGTACTCTCGGATGGGAGATTTCTGCAGTCTGGGCCTCAGTTTTCATTTCTGTAAGATGCGGGTAAGTAAGTACCTGCTTCATACAGTTGTTGATAAGATTAGGGGAGATGCCCTGGCTGGTGTGGCTCAGTGGGTTCAGTGCCACCCTGTGAACCAAAAGGTCACCGGTCCAATTCCCGGCCAGGGCATATATGCCTCGGTTGCAGTCCAGGTCCCCCATTGGGGGCATGTAAGAGGCAACCGATTGCTGTTTCTCTCACACATCAATGTTTCTCTCCTTCTCCTTCTCCCTCCTTTCCTCTCTCCCTAAAAAAATAAGTCTTTTAAAAAAAATCCATCTTGAGTTAATTAGAAAAAAAGATTAGGTGAGATAATGCATATAGAGCCTTTAGCATACACGAAGAACTAAAAGAATATTAGAAATTGTCACGATATTAGTAGATACATGACACATAGAATATTAGTTGTTATTTTAAAGTTATGCTACAGAACCACAGGGCTCCCTGCACACCAGGCGCTGGTCTAAGCCCTTTACATGTGGTAACTCATGGGACATCTATTCTATAACGTTATTTGCAAGAATGTATGAGAAGTAATACACATGATGGGTGATAATTAAAGAGAAGTAGCCCAGGCCTTGGAGACTGCTGGAATGGGAAAGGGCGAGGGAAGGACCAGCAGCCCCAGAACCTTCTCGTGGGTAAAGGAAAAGGTTTTCTTTTGGGGACAGGCGGCCCTGGGCTATGATAGTGCCCGCAGCGGGGCCTCGGAGGGCACAGAGAAGGGCACGGGCCTGGTCACTGGAGCATTTTAAAAGATTAAGCAATTATCTTTTAATCTACACACCAAAGAATCTTACAGGCTTAATGTATTTCTTGTTTATTATTTTTCGAGGTGTAGTTGACATTAGCCTCAGGTGCACAACATAACGATTCAATATTTGCATACGTTGTGCAAGGGTTACTGCAGTGCATCTAGTTATTATCAGTCCTCTTACGTAGTTACACAAAATCTTTTTCTTGTGATGTGAACTTTTAAGATCTGTCCTCTTAGCAGTTTCCAAATATGCAATATAGTATTAATTATAGTCACCATGCTGTCTAGTACATCCCTGTGTCTTACAACTGGAAGTTTCTGCCTTTCGACTGCCTTCACCTATCTCACCCACCCCAGCCCCACCTCTGGTGACCACCAGTCTCTTCTCTGTATCAATGAGCTTGGTTGTTTCTTGCTTTTTTTTTTTTTAAACTTTCTCTATATAAGTGAGATCATATGTAACTTGTCTTTCTCTGTGTGACTTATTTCACTGAGCATAATGCCCTGAAGTTCTAACCATGTTGCCGCAAATGACAAGATTTCGTTCTTTTTCATGGCTGAGTAATACTCCACTGTAGATAGGGCTTAATGTTTTAAAGCTAATACGTGTTACTAGTGGCACAGTGTTGCCACTCTTGCATCCCTGCAGTAAGTTCCCAGGTGTCTTAACTGTTTATTATTGAAACAGGTTGAGGCTTGAGATTTCCAAAAATCCTCTCATCTCACCCCCAGACAAGACGGACTCCCATCCCACCCAGTCGTGAGGTGTAAGCGCCAGGGTCCAGCAGTGGCTGGGCTCTTCAACCCGTCTCAGTGCTGAGACGTACCCCCATCCTGCTCTCCAGGTAACGCCCCTGCGCTTTGGGAAAGACGTCGACGGGAAGTGTCACAGCCTCACAGCCTCCTATGTGCGGGCGCAGTACCAGCACGACACCAGCCTGCCCCACTGCCGCTTCTACGAGGTGCCTGCCAGGACAGGGGAGGCTAAGGGAGGGCGGCCAGATGGCTTGCGACAGCCCGCCTCTCTGACCCCCAAGTTCACTCTCGCCGCCCCCCCCCCAGGAATTTGACATTCATGGGCGCCAGGCGCCCCTTCCTGCTGGCATCTATAACTTGGATGACCTGAAGGCTGTGGGGCGGCGCCAGGGCTGGTGCCCATACTTCCTTGCCCGCTACTCGGTGAGGAGGCTGGCAGGGGGTGAGCAGAGGGCGTGTGTGAGGGTTACAAGCTGCCTGCCCATTTGACTGCCTGTGTCTACCTGTCTGTCCTTGCCTCACCTCTGCGGGCCTGTGAGGAAGTGATCAGTAGTGTGGGCAGCTGGGAGGTAGCAGGGTCCAGGGATTACGGGGCGCAGTCAGGCCCGACCCTCCCCTCCTCGCCCCCAGATCCTGCATGCCAACGTGGTGGTTTACAGCTACCACTACCTCCTGGACCCCAAGATTGCGGACCTGGTGTCCAAGGAGCTGGCCCGCAAGGCCGTTGTGGTCTTCGACGAGGCCCACAACATCGGTGAGGAGGGGACCAGGGAGGCGAGGCCAGCCCCTCAGGCTGCCGCCTAGCCTCTGCCTGCCTGAGCCCGACCCCTGCGCCCTCCTCCCTAGACAATGTCTGCATCGATTCCATGAGTGTCAACCTCACCCGCCGGACCCTCGACAGATGCCAGGGCAACCTGGAGACCCTGCAGAAGACAGTGCTCAGGTGGGGGCGCGGGCAACTGGCCGACCCCGGTGCCCACCTCGCCCCTGCCATCCGGCCCCTGCCTCTCCTGAGCCCCCGTTCTCTGCCTGACTTGCCTCCAGGGACACCAGTCCTGTCCCAGTGTCCCCTCAGGTGTCCCCTGCTCTTCCTACACTGCGTCTCCCCACAGGATCAAGCAGACGGACGAGCAGCGTCTGCGGGACGAGTACCGGCGCCTCGTGGAGGGCTTGCGGGAGGCCAGTGTCGCCCGGGAGACCGATGCCCACCTGGCCAACCCTGTGCTGCCCGACGAAGTGCTGCGGGGTGAGCTGCCACCCCGCCTCGGCCGGCTCCCTGTCCCACCCTCCCCATGGCGTGGTAGCTGACCCCTTCTCCCCACAGAGGCGGTGCCGGGCTCCATCCGCACGGCCGAGCACTTCCTGGGCTTCCTGCGGCGGCTGCTGGAGTACGTCAAGTGGCGGCTGCGTGTGCAGCACATGGTGCAGGAGAGCCCCCCCGCCTTCTTGAGCGGCCTGGCCCAGCGCGTGTGCATCCAGCGCAAGCCGCTCAGGTGCAGCCCCACACATTTGGAGGGGGGGGGTGTCCCTGTCGACAACCTTGTCCCTGTGCCTATGGCCCGGGACCATCCTGTTGCCACTGTCAGGAGTAAGTGAGGAGCGACGGGTCGGGAGAGCACCTGTTGACCAGAGCAGGCAGGTCCAATCGAGGGCAAGGTCGGAGCAGGTGCTGGGGTCCCCGTGTCGGGCAGGGGCTGGCAGACAGCACATGGCTTGAGCAGAGAGTTTACCTGAAGAGAGTTCAGTGGACACACTGTTTCCTGAGGGGTTGGGCAGGACAGAGAGGCAACAGGGGCCCTTGCCAGAGCTCAGAGGTAATTCCACCCCGGCCACAGGGCAGGGGGAGAGTGGTCCTGAGGAGGGGCTCCTGCCACGACGCAGCAGGTGGGAGCTTGGAGGAAGTGCCCCAGACTCCCCGGACCCCCGTCTCTTCCCAGTAGCGCCCCTCCTTGCCGCCACACCATCCTCGGCCTGCGGGCAAGAGAATGGATCTGGCAGGAGGGCAGGGCTTCCTGTGCTTGCCCTTGGCTGTTTTGGAGAAGTCATTGCTCCCTGCGGACTCTCCCCCTGCAGTGTCGCCCTTCATAAATGGGGGGTGGGGGGGCTGTCTACCCGCCGCTCCCTGTGGTGGCTCAGTGAGAAGGCAGAGGTGTGAGTGCCTGCCCTGTCCTGAGTACTGACGGTGAGCTGAGCCCTTACATTCTGTATCTCATGGGATCACTATGGCGTCCCCGTGCTGCAGACGAGGACACTGGGGTCCAGAGCGGGGGAGCCCTTGCCCAGGGTCACAGAGCACTTCGTGGGGTAGCTGTGCACAGCCAGGCCCAGGGGATCCGAGCTTTCTGGCTGCCCCCTCTCTGAGGGGTGAGGCAGGCCTCCATACGACCTTGCCTGTCCCCCCGCCCCCATGGGAGACAGGGATCATAGACACTCAACACATGTTCTCTGAGGGTCTGCTTTGTGCTAGGGACAGAGTGGGGACCGAGACAGCCCTGGCCCTGCCTTCTGGGCTCACAGGCCAGTGGGGAGACAGATTCTTCTCTAGAGCAGGGAGGGCGGGGCTGGGAGAGCCCACAGGGACGTCCGCCCCAGCCTCGGTAGGGGGTGAGGAGGGTATACAGGAGACAGACGTGAAGAACGGGAGCAGGTTTTAAACCCTGGAGGCAGGTGGTCCTGCTCCATGCCCTGTCCCAGCGTGTGAGAGCTTCATGCCTGAAAGAAGGTCAGTGTTTGTGGCTGGGTGGCCTCGTGTGTACGTGGATGTGACGGTGTATTGTGAGCCTCTGCGAGGGTGTGTGAGCATGTGGGACTCTGATGCTGGACGTGTCACCACGGTGGTGGAGTGTGACAGTGTGTGAGGTTCTAGGTGTGAGCGTATGATTGTGTGGCCATGCAGGATTCACATGACTGGGATTTCTAGGTGTGGCTGTGCATCTCCTATTTTGGCTCAGACCCTGCATCTGAGACCGTGTGACCCTGTGTGACATGGGATCACGTGACTTGGGCGCATGACGATGGCTCTACATGCCATCGTGCAGTCGCAGCTCTGACCAATGTGCACTTGGACTTCGTGCGGCCGCAGGGGTGACCGAAACAGCCCCAGTCCCCGCCCTCACTCAGCACCCGGGTGCCTGTGGAGACAGAGGGGTGACCCCGTGCCCCGACAACAACGGAGGAGGGGCTGCCGGGCCGTCTGCACTTTCCACTACCCCCTAACCCCGCCCGGCCCCCCACCAGATTCTGTGCCGAACGCCTCCGCTCCCTCCTGCACACCCTGGAGATCACTGACCTCGCCGACTTCTCCCCGCTCACCCTCCTGGCTAACTTTGCCACCCTAGTCAGCACCTACGCCAAGGGTAAGTGCGCCTGTTCCTGCCCCCGCCGGGCCCCCCGGCCACTGGAATCACGGTCCTGGAGGAGTCCGGAGGGTTGTCTGTGGGATGTGGACACTCAGGACCTCTTAGATCTGGGCTCAGGAACTTGGGCTTTGAGGGCACCGGGGAGCCCCCAGCAGGTTTGAGCGAGCACCTCGTGGGCAGCTTTGTGGCTGCAGAGCCTCCCTCTGGCTGCAGGCCGGGCCGGGGCGGGGGCAGGGGCAGGGGCGGGCGGCAGTAGAGAGGTTGCGTGGGGTCAGCTCACACTTAGGCTGCGGGGAGGATTCGGTCGGTCGTTGTGTTCCTGTTGGCACTGGGGAGCCGTGGCGGGTTCTGAGCGAGGGGGAGGCCGGGGCAGATGTGCACTTTAGATTCTTCCCACAGGGACTGGAGGCAGGATGGACGGAGTCTGGGCCGGGGCTGGATGGGAGAAAGGGAGGGCGGGGGTGGAGGGAGATGTGGGAGGGAAAGGGGGGCCGTGGGACCTGGAGCCTGGGTGTGGGCAGCGTGGGGTGGGAAGGGGGAGATGCTCAGCTTTCCAGCTTGCCAGGGAGAGGGGAAGTGTTCCAGAGGCTTCATCGCCTTTGTTGGCTAGCACTCCCTCCCCTTCCTCAGCTTTACGCTGCCCCAGGGCTCCATGCGATCCCTGGGGATTACTCCTCTGTCAGGAAACCAGGTCAGGCCTGCCTCGTGGCCCGCGGCGGGAGGACAGAGAGCCCGTTCCCCCTCCCCGGGGCCGGCCCAGCAACAGCAGCAACAGCTAGCCCCACCGGAAGCTTCCGTCAGTGCCCGTCCCTGTGGCCCACGCTGTCTGCTGTCTGGCGCTTTCTCCTCTCCTCCCCACTTTCCTGTCTACCAACACCTCACGTTCTTTTATCTGGAGCACCGTCCGCATCTTCATCAGCCCTCAGCTGCCTCCTCATCCTTCAGGTCCCAGCTTAGTAGAGACGTCCCCTCCTCCATGAAGCCCTCTCTGACTTCCAGTTTGGGTCTGGCCCCCTCTTCTGGGCTCTCCCATCGCAGCCCTACCACTCTGGGTGGTCACTGTCTGGGGACAGGTCTGTGTCCCCATCACTGAACTGTGCACCCTGAGAGGGCAGGGCCAGAGCTTCTTGGTCCCTGGAGTGACCATTGACCAAGCATAGGGCTGGGTACAGAGGACTTCCCTTTTTTTTTTCTTTTAATGAAAAGTAATTGAATATGTGGCTTTATTTATCTATTCGTTCAACAAATGGGCCAAACCCAGCACGGGAGAAGCGGCAGGAACCGAGAAAGACCTCATCCCTGATCTCCTGGGACTAATATCCTAGAGGGAAAGAATGTGGCAAAGATGCAGACAGAGAAGGAAGGTCATCCCGGAAAGCGATAGCTTTCATGCGAAACAAATAGGTCTCCATTTTGGAGCAGGCCTGCCGTGGCCAGGGTGGCCGGGAATGCGTTTCTGAGGAGCTGACGTTCCAGCCGAGCCCCGAATGGCCCAGCGGGGCCAAAGCCCTGGGACGGCGCGAGCCTGGCGGTTTTCGAAAGCTGGGCAAAAGGCCCGTGAGCAAGGAGGGAATGGGGTCGGAATGGCAAAGTCCCGCAGATGATTCTGGCGCCCGGGAGGGGTGTCGTGTGATGGGGGCAGTGAGGGACTTTCGAGCAGGGAAGGGCTGTGGCCCGGCTCTGGATTTCACAGGGTGCCTCTGGCTGCAGTGAAGGGAGCCCAGCGCGGAGGTGATGACGGTGGCTCAGGCAGGAGGGGGTGGCAGCTGGACTGGGGCGTAGGGAAGGGAGTGGTCAGGTTGCGGAAAGACTTTGGAGGCAGAGCTGGTGGCCTCCTGGTGGCTTGGACAGAAAGGTCGAGGGAGAAGGCCTGAGTGGCAGGGTGGGCCCCTGGGGCCCTGGGAGAGACTGAGGAGGGAGCCTGGGGTGCTGTCTGCCCGGGGTCCTCCGTGGATGTCCATACAGTGCTGGTCCTGGGGAGGAGTGGGCAGGTTGCGGTGTACTTTGGACTCAGACGCCTGGGTTTTAGGCTTGGGCGGCTGGTGGCCAGTCCCCTTTGCTGTGGGGGTGGGGACCGGGTGAGCGGGCATGGCCATCACCGGCACCCCGGGACTCTCGCCGACCCTTGTAGGTTTCACCATCATCATCGAGCCCTTTGATGACAGGATACCCACCATCACCAACCCCATCTTGCACTTCAGGTGAGAGCTGACCCCAGCGGGGGTACAAATGGACTGTGGGGCCTCAGCCCCCCAGCCTGGTCTTCACACCCTCACCTGCTTCCCACAGCTGCATGGACGCATCGCTGGCCATCAAACCCGTGTTCGAGCGCTTCCAGTCTGTCATCATCACATCTGGGGTGAGGACGCTTCTCTGCCCCTCCAGTGCCCAGCACCCACCCCACCCCCCACCCCATGTGGCTTCTGGTTCCCACCCAGTCCTGCTGAGATCCCTCCTGTTGTCCTCACTACAGACGCTATCCCCGCTGGACATCTACCCTAGAATCCTGGACTTCCACCCTGTCACCATGGCAACCTTCACCATGACACTGGCCCGGGCCTGCCTGTGCCCCATGGTGCGTGGGACAGGGTTGGGTGACGGGGCGGGAAGATGAGAGCAAGGGGGCTGCCTTTCCTCCATCTGCTCCCTCCAGTGATCAGGTGGGAGAGCTTTGCCGCTCAGGCCCCGGGCCCTGGGTTCACATAGACCTGGGACTGACGCTCCCACTCCTGTGGGTGCGTCTGTGAGCTGGGGCGCCCCCCCGGATCCCCCAAGGCGGTGGAGGGAGAATGAGCTGGTGGGTGTGAAATGCTTATGGGGCCCAGAGCCCGACTCTTGGCTGACCTGGCTTTGCCCGGTGCGTTGTTTGGCTGTGATTTTGGTAAGTGACCCTTCTGCTCTGCCCCGGTCTCTGTAAATTGGGCAGCATAACACCGGTGCATCCGAAGCTCTCGGGCCAGGCGTGTTTGAGAACCGAGAATTTTCCTGACTTTAGAAACAAGGCCTGCGCCGCGTGCTCTGCAGCACTCCCCATGGGGCCTGAGCGGTATCCTGTGTCAAAGTCCTGTGATCATTTCAGCAGCGCAACAGTGTAAAGGGTCACAAAGGGACATCAGTCAAGACTCTGAATAGGCCCAGGGCAGAGCAGGTTCCGCCGCCGTATCAGTTTGTGCCAAACCTAATGCGCCGGCCCCCCTAGACTGCGGCGGCTTCGGGAACTGATTTCCAGGGGTTGCAACTTGGTGCTAGCCCTGCGCTGCAGCTCGGTTGCGTGAGGTTGCCGGCAGGGTGCGCCCGTGGCTGTCAAGGTCATAGTGAGGACTGTGATGCTGGAACCGGCTGGCCGGAGGCTGGGGCCGCCTGGAGTGTGCTTGCTGGCTGGGAACATGGGCCGACTTGGATGCAGTTCCGTCTCTGCTGTTTATTTGCCACGTGACCTTGGCCGGGCGACTCGCCTTCTCTGAGCCTTCGGTCGTTTTTCTGTGCAGTACAAATAACAGGGTAGCTGAGGGTTCGTGCAATGATACCGTGCCTATAAAAAGCTTAGACCTGCCCTGGCTACTGTGGCTCAGTGGATTGAGCGCCGGCCTGCAAACCAAAGGGTCACTGGTTCGATCCCCAGTCAGGGCACATGCCTGGGTTGCAGGCCAGGTTCCCAGTAGGGGGCGTGTGAGAGGCAACCACATATTGATGCTTCTCTCTCTCCTTTCCTTCCCCTCTCTCTAAAAATAAAATCTTAAAAAGAAAAAAGCTTAGACCAGCGCCAGCTGGCAACCGGCACCCGCATATCACAGTGGTTGCCGCTGCTTTGCTTATTGTGACCTCTCCCGCTCTCTCCAGATCATCGGCCGTGGCAACGATCAGGTGGCCATCAGCTCCAAATTTGAGACCCGGGACGATATTGGTATGCTGCCCATAGGATCGGTTTGTTTGGGTTCTGAGAGGGGAGGTTTATCAGTCAGTGTGGCCTAAGCCTCGCTGCAGTAACAAAGACTCCCAAGTCAGAGTGGCTTCACACAGGGATGGGTTCTTGTCCATGGTTTGTGCATTGTGGGTTGGTGGGGGTCTGCCCGTGTCACCTCTCTGGGAACCGCCACTGTCAGACACGTCACTGCCGTGGTGAGATGTGGCAGGAGGGATCATGGTGACCGTGGTGCACTGTACACTGGCTCCCAAAGGTGCTCAGCTGGAACTGACACACAGCCACTTCCGTGCTCATTTCATTGGCCGTGGCAAGTCACATGGCCATGCCTAACTTTGGGGGACGGAGGGCGTGTGGGGGAGGGTACTGTTCTCTTACCAGCCTGCAAGGAGAAGTGGAATGAGTGTGCGAACAGCCCAAAGACAGCTCCTTGGGGTTCTAGAAAGCCCCGGCTGGAGACCGGGCATTAGACAGGAACGCTCTGATAGGGAGTAAGTGGGGAAGAGGACCCGGGCCAGCAGAGGGCCCAACCTCTGACCCCTGCCCTCTGACCCCTGACAGCGGTGATCCGGAACTATGGAAACCTCCTGCTGGAGATGTCTGCGGTGGTCCCTGATGGCATTGTGGCCTTCTTCACCAGCTACCAGTACATGGAGAGCACCGTGGCCTCCTGGTACGAGCAGGTATGCCGCCATCCCTGCTCTCCCCGCCCAGGAAGGGCCCCCGCTTCTCACGTTATGGCTCCGCTCCTCTGTGTCAGCTTCACTTGTGTTGTAAATGGCGCCGTGTTATATGTGACAGGAGTGTATGAAACATATGAACAGTTTAAAGAAGAAATAGTGTGTAACCCTGTGCCCCTCCCCCCACCTCCAGGGTAAGAACTAGGACGCTAGCTGCCTCTGTGGGCCCTTCCCTCTAAGGCGTACCCCTCAGGAGAGAGAACTACACCCTACCTTCTTGATTCCCTGTTCCCTTGCTGCTTTTGGGGGGTTACCACCATGACTGTCCCCCAGCACGTATGGCTTGACACGGAGACACTGGGTAGCAGGCATGACCCTTGCTGGGTGCTGTGCTATTAGGGGAGGTTTCAGAGAATTGAGAGCGGACAGAGGCTCAGGGCAGAGAGTCCGCCCCGGGGACCGTGTGGGTGGGGTCATGGGGCATTCTGGAGATGGGGCGCCGTGCACTGGGCACAGGATGGGGGGTGGGGAGGGGCTGCTCTGTCCTTTCTGCATCCGAGGGCGCTGTGGCCCAGCTCTAGGGGGTGGGTGAGAGCACGCGCCCCTTTGTGGAGAGATAGGTGAGTCTGGCTGATCCCAGCTCCATGGAGTGGTGAGGGTGGGCACCTCATCCGTTGGTGGCCAAGGCTTTGCTCTGTCCTTGGACAGGCTCTTCCCACACAGCGGGAGGTGGCTGCTGGCCACGGGAGCCCCGCGTCCTGAGCGCCTTTTGTGTCCTAAGAAACTTTTGCCTGCCCCAAGGTCACGGAGGTAGTCTCGTGCGTTTGCTTCTAGAGAAACTCTGCAGCTTTAGCTCCCGTCTGGGTCTGGGGGCGCCTCAGATTCCTCTGTGTGTGGTGCCAGGGCGAGGTTCCTTTTTTTTCCTGTGTGGAAAGCCAGTTGCTCCAGCCCCACTTACTGAAAAGAGCTCTCCCCACTGAATGCCACAGGTGTCCATCCGTGACGGGGTGTGTTTCTAGACCCTCGGTTCTGTCCTGCTGGTCTCTGTCTTTGGTCACACGTCTCTGTCACGGCCCCTGGGCAGCCTCTGATGGGCTCTGCCTGGCCTATGTCAAGTGTCTCCACTATTCGCTGCGGGAGGTGGGGGGGGGGGCGGGGCGTCCCACCTGGCCGTCTCTCAGGCCACATGCCTGCCCGACTTGTCCGAAGGATGGGGCATGAGGATCAGTTCCCTGCCAGGATCGCGGGGTTTCTGAAAGAAGTGAGGCTGGCCAGGGCCACCCCCCACTCCCTGCCTCCCTCCCTGTCCGCTGGGGAGGGAAGCGGGCTGTTGCCTGGGAATCCGGCGCAGTTTAGCCAGGACAGCTTCAGCTTAACCCTCCCGCGGCCGCCGTGCACCCTGAGCCCCCGTGCGCCCCCCCAGGGCATCCTGGAAAACATCCAGAGGAACAAGCTGCTCTTCATTGAGACCCAGGATGGAGCTGAGACCAGCGTCGCCCTGGAGAAGTACCAGGAGGTGAGTGTGGGCGCGGGGGCGATGCGGGTGCTGCAAGAGCGGGCACGCGGAGGGGCCGCAGCTCCATCTTGGCCTCCCCTCCCCAGGCCTGTGAGAACGGCCGTGGGGCCATCCTGCTGTCGGTGGCTCGAGGCAAAGTGTCTGAGGGAATTGACTTTGGTGAGTAGACTAGTTCTCCCCTTCCCAAGAGCCTTCCCGGGGCCCGGGCCATTTCTGCTTCCCCAGGGGGCCGCCCCCTCCCTCCATTCCTGGGTGCTGGGGGGGCCCTCAGAGCACACCCACTCTCTTCCCACTCCTGGGCTCCATGTGGGTGGCTGTCTCCAGCTGGTCGCATCGGTAACCCCTGTCTTGCCGCCACCCCCACCGCCCACAGTGCACCACTTCGGGCGGGCCGTCATCATGTTTGGTGTCCCCTACGTCTACACCCAGAGCCGCATCCTCAAGGTGAGCAGTGCCGAGGGTCACGGGGTTAGGGCCTCGTCGGGGCCCTCCCGCTAGAACTTGGGCAGGCAAGGGCTGCATGCAGAGGGACAGGCGGTTGGGACCACTTCCCTGTCCCCTCACCCCAGGCACGGCTGGAATACCTGCGGGACCAGTTCCAGATCCGAGAGAACGACTTTCTCACTTTCGATGCCATGCGCCACGCTGCCCAGTGTGTGGGCCGGGCCATCAGGGGCAAGACTGACTATGGCCTCATGATCTTCGCGGACAAGGTGCAGGTTCAGGGTCCCCACCAACCTGGCTGCTCCCCCAGTCGTGGTCCAGGTGGGGAGGGCTGGGCAAGGCGACCTGAGCCCCCACCCCGGGGTCCTGACACCTTCCCTTTCTCCCCCACCCTCCTCAAAGCGGTTTGCCCGGGCGGACAAGCGGGGGAAGCTGCCCCGCTGGATCCAGGAGCACCTCACGGACGCCAACCTCAACCTGACCGTGGACGAGGGAGTCCAGGTGGCCAAGTATTTCCTGCGGCAGATGGCGCAGCCGTTCCACAGGGTGAGCTGGAGGTGCCCCCCCACCTCCCACTTCACTTCACCCCCCAAACTAAGTCCCTCTTCTGGGAGGGTCTCTTGCCTTCCTCCGCATGCTGTAACCCCAGCCTGCTCTTGACAAAGACACTTGTGTGCACCTACGTGCCCGGCCTGGGAGCTGCTGGGGGTTGGGGGCTACAGATGCCAGCCCGAGTCTGCAGTGTTTCTGCAGTGCGCCAGCAGGTGTGCGGGAGCCCTGAGGAGGAGGGGCGAGCGCCCTGGCTTGAGCAGGTGGGCGGAGCCTCTGGAAAGCTGGTTCTCCAGCCTGGACACAGCTGTCTGGCTGCCACCTCCTGGCCCACCCTCTGTTTACAGGGATGGTGTGCGCCGCGTCCTACGAGTGTTTCCAGGGGTTGGCGGCCTGCAATCCCTCCCCAGCCTCAAGCAGGCCGTCCCCGCACCCCGTGCAGCCCATGTAGCCCCGTGTGTGCGGGCTGCCTCCCGTCACTGGACCCCCGTTTCCTCGTGGTGGCTTGCAAGGAAATGCAGCAGCTGCCTCCCAGCCCCTGGCCTGACCCCTCCGTCTCTGGCCCTCCCCGCAGGAGGACCAGCTGGGCCTGTCCCTGCTCAGCCTGGAGCAGCTGGAGTCCGAGGAGACGCTGCGGAGGATCCAACAGACTGCACAGCAGCTGTAGCGCCAGGTGGGGCAGGGCCACGGAGGCGCTTCCTGGTGGCTCCTGCAGGGCGTGGAGGGGCCCCATGGAGGTGCCCCAGGGAGGCACCGGAAGGGCCTTGCAGGAAGGAAGCCTCAGGCAGACGCTCCTGGCAGCCAGATCTACAGCCTTTAATCACAGGAGGGGAGGGTGGCCCAATCCACAGGCTGTCCCCAAAAGGAGGGGAGCCAGGCTGAGAGATGAAAGGACTCCTCCGTGCCCGCCCCACCCCTCCTCTCCCAAGAAGCTGCAGTCGCACGGTCCTGCCGGCTTCAGTGGGGGCCCAGGTCCTGGGTGCTGGTGCTCAGGGTCCGAGAGGCCGCTCTCAGGTGCCGGCTGGGGGGCTGGGGACAGGCACAAGGGATGGCTGAAGGGTGGGCGAGGGCAGGACACGCCTGCTCCAGCTGCCACCAGAGCTCCCCAGCGGCCCGGCTGCCAACCTGTCCATCGCAGTGGCTCTATTGCTCATCCTCTGTCCCCACCTTGACCCCCAAGGAAAACCCACCTGTTCTCTCCCCGGGTCCATTTCAACCTACTGGTTCTGGCTCCCAGCGCCAGCCTGGCCCCTCCCTTCCCTTGCCTCCGGGCCTGTCAGCGTGGCCCCCACTCCATCCTCGAGCCGGGGGCCCCGTCTCCCCTCACCTGGGCCCCAGGAGCCCGTGCACCATCCATGTGCAGCATGTTCAGTGACATGGCTCTCTTCATCCTGCAGGAGGAGTGAGTGCGTCCTGGGGCCTGGCTCCCACCCTGGGGAGACACACCCCCTTCCCCCCACCCCTGCACAGGGGAGATGGGAGCCATGGAAGGCTCTGGAGCAGGACGAGGGGAGGGACTGCAGATATCAGGGCTCTTCGCTGACCTGATCCAACACTCACCCGGCTGCTCCCGCCGCCCCCTCGCCTCTGAGACGGGAGACCAGCTTCTCGCTCCCCCGCCGGATGGACTCACGGAACTTGGAGAACGAGCTGCTCCGACGAAGGGTCTGGGGATGGAGTGGAGGCCATGGGGACACCGGTCAGTGCCCACGTCCCACCCTGCAGACCGAAGCCAAGCCCGTTCTCACCTGTTCTGCATCACCAGCTGTGCCTGTGCTCGGGGCCCCTGGGGACAGATGGGGGACACTGTGGTCAGGACCCTAAGAAGCCGCCCGTGGGGGATGGGGAGGGACCGGGTAGCTCACCGAGAGGGGCGGGCAGGTCCTCCCTGCTGAGGATTTCTTTGTATAGCTCTTCCGCTTGCTGGTACTTGTTCTGTTTAAGGTAGGCGGAGGCCTGTGGGGGCGGGAGTGGGGGCGGCCGGCTGATCCTGGCTCAGGCCTGGGAGCCCCCCAGCACTGCATCCAGGCGCATCCTCCTCCCGCCCCACTCCCGCTCCAGGCCCCCGCCTACAGCAGAGCTTACAGCCTGAGCCCGCCACCTCCTGCCTAGGCGGCCCGGGCAGGGGACGTTCTGCCTCAGCCCGTTCCTGCTCTGCCTTAGGCCAGCGACACCTCTTTTTGCCTTAGCTTCCTCGTCTGCAAATCGGGGGCCACAAGAACACCTACCTCACAGGGCCCTTTAAGAAATAGATGGTACAGAGAAAGTACTAAGCAGGGGGTCTAGAACTTAATAAATGTCTGATGCCGCCATCTGCTGCAGGCCAGTCTCTGCGGCTGCCACTCCTTGCCTGTTTCTGACACTTGCACATCCTCAGTGCTGAGCAGCCTCCCCCCTGGTCAGGGCCCAGCCGGGAAGCCGAGTCCCAGGGAGCCCCTCCGCGGGCCCGGCCGAGGGGCGCGCCTGGCCTCTGGCGTGCCACCCTCAAGGCAAGGGTGCCTCCCTGGCTGGTGACCCATCAGCCCCCCGGGGCCCGTGGCGCCCTCACCAGGTTATTCTTAGTCTTAGCCACGTTGGGGTCGTTGGGCCCCCCCAGGGCCTCGTAAATGCTCAGGGCGCGAGCGTAGTGCCGCTCCACCTCCTCGAACTTGCCCTGGTTCTGGCAGAGCAGGGCCAGGTTGTTGAGCTGCTTGGCCACATCTGGGTGGTCGGCGCCCAGGACCTAGGGGTCGTGGGGGTCACAAGTCATTGGGGTCACCCAGGACTGGCAGGCCACGTGATACCCGCGGCCACGTGGGGGTCACACGTTAGGGGGTCACAGGACCAAAGTGGGGAAGTACGTGAACTGGGGCCGGAGGGCCCAAGTTACATCAAACGGGAGAGTGGTCCAGAAACGACCTTGACCTTGGGCTACAAGGTCAAATGGGTAGATCAAGTTGGGAGCATGTGCGGTGATTTACAAGAAGAGGTCAGAGTCAGGGGTCAAGATCAAGGGGAGGTCAAGTGTGGCGGGTCAGAGGGACAGGCACTCTAGGCTCCACTTGTTGGCTCATGACATCCAGTGAGAAAGGCATTAAAGGTCAGGGGGTCACGGGGACAGATGGGGGCAGCCCAGGATCAGGGTCAGTGTGAGAGCCGCAATGCTGAGCGTTTCAGGACCAAGCGGGAAGGGCCTCACTGGACAGGGGGCTCAGGCTGGGCAGGGGCGGGACCTTCTCACGGATCTCCAGGGCCCGCTGGCACAGGGGCTCTGCCTCCCGGTACCGCCCACGCTTCCCGTAGAGGACAGCCAGGTTGTTCAGGGTGGCAGCCACCTGTGGAGTTGGGGGAGGCAGGTCAGGGGTAGGAAGGCTCAGCCCCCAGCCCTCCCTCCCTCCCCGCTCCCAGACCCCCACCCACCGCTGGGTGCTCGAGGCCTAGTGTTTGCTCCCGGATCTGCAGGGCGTCATGCAGAAGGTCTGTGGCTTCTTTGTACTTGTTCTGGTCTCTGTGGGGCGGCCCAGGGGTGGAGGGGGTCAGCCAGCGCAGGGTAGCAGGGGCCGGACTGAGCCCAGCATGGGTGGCACCCTTTGGGGGTCCCTTTTGGGTCTCCCCAGACCTCCTAAGTCTAGCACAGGGTCCCCATACCTCCAGCTCACTGCCAAGCCTCTGGCCACCCCAGGTATCGTCCCTACTCAGTTGGGGTCCCTGTCACCCACACCCCCTGACTTCTCTTTGCCTGGATCAAAGTGGCCTCTCCGAGTCTCTGTCCCCCTCCCCACCACCATGCCTGTAACCCATGCTCACAGAGCAGATACCAGGGTCCCCCCTCTTCCACCCAACGATGGTCCCCACCCTTACTGCCCATCCAGCCATAGCCAGCCGTGGCCCTCACCGGTACACCAGTGCCAAGATGTTGAGCATGGTGGCCACGTCAGGGTGGCAGTGGCCTGAGCTTCGCTCCAGGTCCTCTAAGGCCTGGCGGCACAGCGGCACAGCCACCTCATAGCGGCCTTGCCCCGCGTACTGGATCACGAGGTTGTGCAGGGTGCGGAGGCGGGCCGGGATCTCGTAGCCGCCCTGTCGAGCCGCTGCGGCCCCCACCGCCTCAGAACCTGCGGGTGGTGGGGATTTGGTCATTGCGGGCCTCCTACCCGCTCCCCCACCCAGCCTCACACGAGGGGACGCATACACCCCAGACCTACAGCTGCCTTGCTGTCCCACTGGCCCCCAGGACCGAGGGGCCCTGCACTGACTTCTGAGATCGGGATTCCGGGCATGTCAGTGACCCACGGGATGTGAACACGGGCACCTACCCGCCTGGCTGCACACCTTCCAGCCTCACTTGCTCACTGTCACCCCCCACAGCCACCTGTTTCACCCTCCTGATACCTGTCCCCTGCTCAGAGACCTCAGGGGCCCGCAGTCCCTCCCCAGCCTCAGCCTTTGGTCCTGCATGGCTGAGCTCCCGCGGTCACGTGCCCCCGCACCCACCTTTCCGTTCCTCCTCCTCACTGGGGAACAGCGAGGCCAGGCTGTCTCGGCGAGGGGGCGACTCGGCCTGCTACAGAGAGGACAGGAAAATGGGGAGTCCTGAGGACTGGCAGTTAGCTTCAGAGATGAATCTCAGGGTTTGAGGGGGGTGGTGCTCAGGGCCTTAGGAGTCCTGAGAGCATGGGGAGGGCCTGCAGGTTTTGGGGAACAGCTCGGGGCTTCTGTGGAAGTTCTAGTGGATTGTGGGCCTAGAGCCCTGGCTCCATGGAGGGCTGTGGGGCCATGGGGTATGTAAGGAGGGTTGGGACCCCTCGCGCCCCGTGGCCCCGCCTCGCCTGGCCCCAGGCACCTGGCTCTCCGCAGGTGGGTCATACTGCCGCAGCTGCCCCAGGAACTCCAGGTGGCTCTTCTCCTCCTCCAGTTGGGCCACGGCCTCCTCACTGGCCCGCAGCCGCCGCTGCGTCTCCTCCAGCTCCTCCCGCAGCCATAGGTTCTCCTGGGCCAGCCGCCGGGCCTGCGCGCGCAGCCTCTGCTTCTCGGCCTCCAGTGCGCCTACATGCGCCGACAGGGCCAACAGCACCTGCAGGCGTTGGGGGCAGGCAAGGGTCAGGGCTCAGGCAGCCCCTGCCCCAGCCCAGGGCCTCAAGTTCAAGCCAGAGCATCCCCACTCTATCAAGGATTCCCCAGAGACAGCAGAGAGCCCTCGAGTGTGACTCTAAGGGTGCACAGAGACCCCCAGGGACAAACTCAAACCCTGCCCAGGGACCCCTCTGATTTCACCCAGGCACATAAATTATACCCAGGGGCTTCATGTCCCACCCATGTACCCCAAAGTCTCTCCAGGACCCACCGTTCTATGGAAGGACCACCATCTGGTTCAGGGGCTCCTATCACATTCAAGCGCCCCCCAATCTGCTCAAGGACCCCATCTCTGGCCTAGAGCCTCCCCCTCCCAGACCTGGCTCCCTAGGTCTCGCCTGCCCCAGGCTTATCCCCCTGCACACCTGGGTCCTCCTCCCTGGCCTCCCCCCCAGATCTGAGTCTCCCCACCAGGGCTGGACCCCTCGTACCTGGGCCTCACCCAGCCCCAGCTCGATGGCTTCCAGCGAGTGGCTCACCACCTGCTGCTTCTCTTCTAGCAGTTCCAAGCCAGCCACAGGGCCCTGTCCTGCCAGGGCCTCCGCCAGGTGCCCAGCCAGGCCACGGTGCTCTGCACGGAGGGCCTCCAGCCCCTGCACCACTTGTCGGGTCTGCCGCACCAGCTCCTCAGGGCTCAGGTGCTCGGGGCCCAGCCCCACGCTGCCGGGGGCCGCCACCTGCACAGACATTGCTGCTCCTGGGGAGGCGGCCAGGATTGGGGGATCATTGTCAAGGCCAGGCAAGTCCACCCCTCAGCCTCTAAGCCACTGCGGCCAGCGGCACCTTCCCAACTAGCTCCCTTTCTGGCCATCCCAGCCAGCCCTGTGCCTCCGCACCCTCCTCTTTCCAGCGGCACCCACACCCATCCTGGCCAGCCCTTGGCTGGGAGCATTCTAGTCTACCTTTGCCTGCTCTCAGCCCTGAGAACAACTCCCAGATCCCATGTGCGACTAACCAAAAGGGGGCGAACAGCTGGCTTGTGGCCTCCTGCCTGCCACAGCTCCCCTGGCTAGCCCTCGCCACCCTGACGGCCCCGGATACCCTGGCCCAGACCTCCTGGCTGTGCGGCTGGAACTGGAGGCGCTCTCACCGCTGGGTGTGTGGGGTGGGGTGTGTGGAGGCGGCAGCCTCTCTGTGAGCTCATTCTTAGGGTGTTTTGTTGGGAACCAGTCAGACCACTGGGGCTGGGGGTTGGGACAGGAGGAGAGGGCAGAGGGGCTGAGGGGCCGGAAGCAGAGGAGGCCTCCAGAAGGGGGAGGTCAGGGAGGAGGGCCCCACGTGTGGGCTCCCAGGGCCGGAGGAGCTGACAGACCCTGAGGGAACGGGGGTTCCGCCCTCCACCGTGGACAGGCCCAGCCAGCCCAAGGCGTGTTGGGACATACATGTGACAGGTGTGGCCCATGGATGTCACTGGCCATGTGACAACTGAGGGTCTTAGGCCCAGATCGTAATGGGTGAGGGTCTTACATGGGGGGGCTTCGTGGGGTTATGTGTGGGTGACAAAGTCAGTGACACCGTTGGTGGTGTCTCGGGAGCCCATTGTATACACGCTCTCACACAAACACACTCCACTCTCAGACATACAACTCGATGCACGCCCTCAGGAGGGATTCTTGAAATGCAATGGAAGACACGCTCTCCTCTCAGAAATACAACACATTCTGGGGACACTCTTCCTCTTCTAACAAATAAAACTCAAACACACACACACACACACACACATACACCTCCACACTTTCCATTCAAAATACAACCTAATGGAACACACTAACTCGGGCAAACACACACATACACGCCCCCCTTGGCAATACAACCCAACGCGCAGGTATATTTTATTTCCTCTCAGAAATAAAAGCCAACACACAACACACGCAAGAACAAACTCTCTCACCCGTGAAAATATAACCAAATCCCAAATGTCCCGCATTCAGGCTCTCTCCTCGCTTATAGCTCACAACACGCGCCCCCACACCCGCCTCGTTCACGCAGTCCTGCAAGCAGCCCAGTCGCCACTGTGCGCCCAGCACCTCCTCCAAGGGCACACACTCCTGGATGACGGACGGGTCACCATCTCCCCCACTTCTTCCAACTGCCCCCCAGCTCCTTGCCGGGCTAGCCAAGGATTTACACATGTGGTGCACACACAGCTACACATATGGAGCTCCAAACACGGGTGTGCAAATGGCTCCGGAACTCAGGCTCAGTTCCGCTGTCATAAGTGGGTGCCCAGGGCACAGGCAGCTGTGCAGACATGCAGAGGCAGTGCCACAGTTTCCGCACACGCCCTCTCAGGCAGGCATGCTTCACTCAAGCCTCCGTGCCCACCGTGAGCAGCCCAGAGGTTTCTGCACCTGCTCGCAAGCTCACTAGCGTGCGCGCTTAGACACGCAGCAAGGATGGCGTGTAATCCTGTGGGGTTTTTAAAAGAAGTTTTAAATCCTCATCCAAGGATAGATATACTGACTGATTTTAGAGAGAGAGGAAGGGGGGGGAAGGAGGAGGAGGGGGTGGGAGGGAGAGAGAGAAACATCAATGAGAGAGAGGAACATCGATTGGTTGCCTCCCATACGCACCCCAACTAGGGATCGAACCCGCGTCTTAGGTATGTGCCCTGATTGGGAATCAAACCTGCGACCTTTTCGGTGTACGGGACAACATTCCAACCAACTGAGCTACCGCTCTCATCGTCTTCAATCTCTGCCTCTGTACACGTTTGTGTACTTACCAGTCCCTTTCTATATGTATACATGTGTGTATGTACGCCTCGCCATCCTCAGTCTCACACCTGACACACAGCCCCATTAACAGTCAAACACGATCACACAAGTTCAAGAGCCATCCAACAACCACAACCAGTATTCATGCAACTCCACCGATAAACACAACCACCCACAGCCTCATGCACGATCTCAGGCAGCTGAACCAAATGCTCCAGACGCGGCCTCGCCTGCACCACCCAGAGTCCAACTGATGGCCCCAGTACCAGCTACTGGGACTCCCACAGCCACACAGCGTTGGGGCTCTTTCCCCGACGCACACTGGCTCCCACGCTCACACAGTCCCCCATCAGTGATCTCCCCGGCACCTGCTCAGCCCCGTGTGCACAACCACACAGCTGACAATGATAAGAGTCATACCCCACACGGCCATCCTGCCGCACACACTGCCATCTCCTGCCACTCCTCCCATTTTACAGGCAGAAAGACAACCACAGCCACCCAACCTCTTGGTCTCACACCTAATCCACAGTTCAGGTCCCTCTCATACGCACAGCCACACACATGCACATGATTACAAACACACAATCAGAAGTAGCCCATGTTTCTGCGTCATTCACACAGTCCTTGTGCGCCCTCTCAGGGTCACAAGGACAGTCCGTCTTCCCTTCACACCCATACCCACAGCCTGACAATATCTTTGCACACACCTGAGCTTCCTACACCATCACACACACCCCTCGGCTTCGTACACCATTACATACACACGCACACACTATATCCATACACTCGCCGTCAACCGGTCCGCATCGTGGCCTGCCACCCAAACCACGCAACTTGCCCCTGGCCAACCCCGCGCACCCTGGATTCCCAGCAGCCGTCAAAAGGGCCTCCTCCCTCCCCCTAAGCTCCGCCCTCGCTCCTGTTTACCTGCGCACGGGGGAGGGGACCCGGCCCCAACTGTGCCTCCAGAGCCGGGGGAGCCCCAGGGCGGGGCAGGGGCCGTCCAGGGGCCCCCGGGCCGGTCCCCGTTGCCAAGCCAGCGGGCCCAGGGGTGCGTCAGGCCCAGCCCTCACCCTCCGCCCCCGCCTCCATCCTCGAGGTTTCCCGGGACCCCTGACCCGCTCTCCCGGGGCCCACCTGACCGCGGCCGGTTCCGGGACCCACTCCGCAGGGCTGTGCCCGGCCGCGTTCCGAAAGCCACGCACGCTCCGCCGCTCCCAGCTGTGCCCCGCGTCTCGGGCAGTGGGCGGGTCCTCCGAGGGGCTGGGCGGCCAGGCGCTCCGCCCCCGCAGGTGAGGCTGGCCCCGCCCACCGCCCCGGGAAAGTTTAGGCCCGCGGCGAGAGCCCAGAGGGAATTTCAGCACCTCTGACGCAGAGCCCAGAGCCTCCAGGGCACGTCGAATCTGAGGGTGAGTCCCGCGTGCGCGAAGCCTGGAAATGCGGGCCTCGGCGAGCTAGAACCTTGAGAACTCGGAATCTTGGAAACTTTGGATCCCAGACCCATGGCCTTCTTGCAGTTTCAGCCTTTGGGCCTTTGCCTTGGCTGTGCCTCCTGCTTGGACCTCCCTTATCACAGATCTCACCATTTACCTGGTCTCTTCTCAAGGACCTCTTCCTCCGAGGGGCCTTCCCGGACTGCCCCTTCTAAAGGGCCACCCTCCACCAAAACACTATCCCTCGTTTCCCTTTTTGATTTGGTTCACAAAATTTTCAGGGCCTGAACTTATTTTATGTAATAAGTCACATTATTATGTTACATCACATTATTGGCGAAGTAATGTAATGGCTAAAATTTGGGCTCTGGGTTCAAATCTCGTTTCGGCAAATATTGGCTGTGCACGGCTTGGACAAGTAACTCAGCCTCTCTGTGCCGCGGTTTTCCTAATCTGTCAAACGGAGACAATCAAACGCTGTAATGATTGAATGCGTTAATAAATGGATAGGAAACATTTAGCAAATATTAACTACTGATTGTATATTATTATTATTATTATTATTATTATTAATTTGTTTTACATATATTTTTATTTTTTCATTGTTATATTACAGTTGTCCTAACTTTCCCCCGTTTGTTTTACATATATTTTAATCTTATTGCATATTAGATTATTGGTTCACCCTCCCCTAGAACGCCAACTCCTGAAATCAGGTCTCTGCGTGGTCAGTGCTGTATCTTCAGCACTAGAACAGAGCTGGCGCAAAGTAGGTGTTCAATAAATATTTATCGAGTGACTGGCTGACTGAGTCAAGTCCTAAAGAAGTAAATTGGCCCAAATAGGGTTCACGGGTTCTCGCATCTTTGAATGTGGTTCAACGCGAGCTTTTCCGAACCCCGTCAGTACCCTAGTCTCTGCACTACAAAATATACCCAGCAGAGGGCGCTACTGTCCCGTGGACCAGACCGCCAACCCGCAAGCAGCTCCGCACCTGTTCTCCAAACCCCAGTGCAAATGCACCCTCCCCTGAGAAGCTTTCTCTGACCCCCACAACACGCTGCGTGAGACGCTCCTTGAGGGCCCCTGCATCCTCCTGGACTCCCACATCGCAGTCCTGCCCACTGTGGGTCATCGTCTCCCACACTGGACTCACTGTTGTGTCCCCAGTGCTACCCAACACTGGCAGAACACAGAGAAGGCCCTCGAAAGACTGGGTGTTGATTGAATGATAGAAAATAAAATTCAAATTCCCACCACAAATTCTCCAGATTATTTTTAGGGAACAGGGTGGATGGGGGCAGCTGAGCCCCTACCCCCAACCTTTTTGGCCTCGAGACACTGGATGGTGGTTCTGGATCTGCCACAGGCTTACCAGGAGGTGGTGCAGGGACTGCAACCAGGCAGCCCAGGTGCAAATCCCTGCGCCATCATTTGCTGGCTGTGTGGCCCCTGAGCCAGGAACTAACGTCTCTGGGCCTCAGGTTCCTGACGTGCCGTCCAGGACTCACAAGGGAAACCTGCTCTGTGAGACTGTCATGGAGATTAATGAGTAACCCCCCTAAAATGTTTCGCGCAGAGTAGCCCTGGAAAACACTATGTGTGCGGGTGGCAGGCGGGGCCTGTGGGAGGGAACTGGAGCCAGGTAAGATCTGAGTTCAAATCCTTCCGTTGCTCTTTCCTTCCCATGTAGCCTGGGGCAAGTGATGACTCTCTGACACCTATTTCCTCATCTCTAAAACTCGATGATCTCACTCATTACATGGCAGAGTGGTGAATATTACATGAAACAAAGGCTGAAAGAAGAAAATGTTAACTAAGGTGACCGTTTCTTTAGGCCGGTCCTGTCTGTACCAAGCACTTTTGCACAACAACGAGGGCTGAGGAGTCTTGAGTCCTTACCCAGAATGGGCGCTATGCAAACTCTGGTAAATTAACTCTTAGTCCTCACATCCCCCTGATAAAGCTTTATAATTATCCCCATTTCACAGAAGAGGGAGCACAGAGAGGTCAGGTGATTTGTCCAAGATTGCACAGCCAAGGAGTAGCAAAGCCCCTGAATCCATACAGCTACCCCTTGACGTCAGCTCTCTTACTGGCCCCGTATACAGCGGAAGAAACCGAGGCTCAGAGAGGAGAAGCTCCTTGCCCAAGACCACAGCCTTGAAGGCACTCAATAAAACCCTAGCCTATCACTTAAGGCCTTAGTTTGCCAGGTCATAAAAGTCGGGGGATGGGTTGCAGGCTTTTCTATTTTCACCTCTTGGACACAATTTTTAAAAAGTTCCTCCCAACCTCTTTTTTTAATCCTCACCAGAGGACATTTTTTTTCATTGCTTTTAGAGAGAGAGAGAGAGAGAGAGAGAGATCGACTGGGGATTGAATCTGCAACCGGGCATATGCCCTGACCAGGAACCGAACCTGTGACATTTTGGTACATGGGACAACACCCCAGCCAACTGAGCCATACCAGCCAGGGTTCTTCCTCCTTTTTTAAAATTTACAAAGCAATGCGCTGTCTGAAAAAAAGGATCACAGGGAACAAAAGACTATAGAGTGAAAAGCCTTTGCATCCCTTGAGCCCCAGACATCCTTCCCAGAAGCAAACATACTACCGGTTTCTAATATTCTTCCAGAGATATTCCTTGGATATGACTTGTGTGTGGATGTATGAGCATCAGTGCCCATTTAAGAAAAGCGCAAATGAAAAATATCTTAGCCGTAGAGGTAGACTGAGTGATAGCCTTGACTTTGGGTGTGTCGTATGACTTGTTTTGGGGCAATGGCTGAGGTGCACAAGTGACAGGCCAGTTCCAAGATTTGAACATTTCCTTTCGTGTTGACGTGTAGACCTGAGAAAGACTTCCCCAAGTGGCTGCTCTCGCCTTGGCCCACACCCCACGTCGTCTGCATGTTGTTAAAAGATAAACAGGCATACTCAAAATGGTATGTGCTTATTTGAGCAAACAGAAGTTCGAATCAGGCAGCATCCAGTCTAGCAGATCCGAGGGAGCTCCGAGGAGCCGTATAAAATGAAGGACTTTTAGGCAGAAGGGAGTGGGAATGAGCAACTTACTCTAGGTAGAAAAGCAGCTCGATTATTGCAAAGTCACTTTCCTTTCAAAGATAGTAGGAGCCCTGAGTGGGTAGCTCAGCTAGTTGGAGTGTCATTCCGATACACCAAAGTCGAGGGTTTGCTCCCCAGGCAGGGCACAAACAAGAATCGAGGAATGAATGCGTAGATAAGCGGAACCACAAATCAATGTTTCGCACTCTCCCCCCTTCCCCTCCCTCTCTCAAATCAATAAATTTTTTAAAAGATTTTTAAAAATTTATTTTTAGAGAAAGAGAAAGGGACAGAGAAAGAGAGGGAGAAAGAGAGGGAAAGAAACCTTGATCTGTTGCCTCTTGTGTGCCCCCAACCAGGGATCTGGCCCGCAACCCAGGCATCCGCCCTGACTGGGAATTGAACCAGTGACATTTTGGTGTGCGGGAATCATCCCAACGCACTGAGCTACACCTGTCAGGGCATTGTTTTTAAATTTTTGAAAAAATGGCCAGAGGCCCTGGCTGGATGGCTCAGTTGATTGGCATGTCGTCCCTGCACCAAAAGTTGGTGGGTTTCACATCCCCGGTCGGAGCATGTATTGGAGGCAACCAGTTGATGTTTCTCTCTCTCACAAATCAGTAAGAACATATCCTTAGGTGAGGAATAAAAAAAGAAAAAAGAAAAGATGGCAGGAGTGTCAGGCAGATGATGTAACCAGTGCTGTTCAGAAGATTTCTGATTGACTGGTTTCAGAATCCATTTCGGGCCCTGGGTGGTGCAGCCCTAAAAATAAATAAATAAAACCCTTAAAAAAATTCATTCATAACACAAAGAAGAAATCATAAAAGAAATTTGAAAGTATTCAAATCTTTTTTAAAAAGATTTTATTTATTTTTAGAGAGAGGGGAGAGGGAGAACGAGAGGGAGAGAAACATCAATATGTGGTTGCCTCTTGCACGCCCCCTACTGGGGTCCTGGACTGCAACCCAGGCATGTGCCCTGACCAGGAATCGAACCAACAACCCTTTGGTTTGCAGGCCAGCACTCAATCCACTGAGCCACACGAGCTAGGGCAAGAATTTGAAAGTATTTAGAAGTAACCAATAATCAAAGTAAGCGAAGGGTCACCAGTTTGATTCCTGGTCAGGGCACATACTTGGGTTGTGAGTTCGGCCTCCAGTTGGGCGAGTGCGATCAATGTTTCTCTCTCGCATCGATGTTTCTCTCCCTCTCTATCTTCCTCCCTTCTCCTCTCTCTAAAAATAAATAAATAAAATCTTTTAAAAATTCAACTACATAACAAAGCCTGTTAAAGAACAGCCTATTGCTGCATGTGACGATATGAATGAATCTCAACAGACAGAATGTTGAGCAAAAGAAATCAGACCAAAGAGAAGGTATCCTGTATGATTCTATTTATTTGAAGTTCAGTAACAGGCAAAACACATATATGATGTTAAAAGGCAGGATAATCGTTCCTTTGGAGAAAGAGAGGGGACGTTGACTGGGAGGGAGAATAAGAGAGCTTTTTGGGGTACTGGAAATGTTCTTTATCTTGGTCTTGGTGGTGGTTACTCAGGTGTACATATATACGAAAGTCATGGATCTTAAGATCAGGGCACTTTGGTGCCTAGTTGTACCTCAATAAAAAAGTAACTATAAGAAACTAAAATATGAATAAATGTGACCACCTATTCACCCAAAACATAACATTTTCGATGTAAATAATAAATTTGAAATAGCAGAATGGAAGAACAACAAAGCAAAACAAAAAACTGAGATGCAACTAAAGCAGCACCTAGAGGACAATGGATAGCTAAACTGCTAAAGATCAATCTGGAGGATTTGGGCGGGGCAGGAGGGAAGTCACGAAAGACTACCTCATTTGCCTGTCTTCCCCCACCCCACCACCACATGGGCCTGACAGCCTGTTAATGACAGGGCTGCAGCAGGCCTGGCCTCGTCCTCCACGAACAGGAAGGAGTGGGCAGGTCCTTAGCTCTCTGGCCCTGGGGCTGGCTTTGATTTACAGGCTACCAGGACTGGAAGAGGACTCTTGGAGGTGGGTGAGAAGAGCGTTTCCATGGACCACGGCGGGTGGAGCGCTGCCTCCCAGAGTCTCCCCTGAGCGTGGCGGGCACATCCTCAGGGGACAGATAGGAACGGGGGAGGTGGTAGGAACCAGAGAGGGCCTTGGGGTGAAGGGAAGTGTGCAGACTCTGGAATTCCAGAATTCTGGCTGTGACCTGAGCAATGCCCTCGCCTTTTCCAGCCTCAGTGTCCATCCTCTGTAGAGTGGGGCTTCAGCACGAAGAGGTAGGACCAGGAAGAGATGACGAATACAAGCGCAGGGACTGACCCTCTGGTAGTCTGGCTCCGCTACTTCCTAGCTGTGTGACTGTGGGCAAATGGCTTGACCTCTCTGGGCTTCACTTTCCTGATTCGTGACATTTGCAGTATCCACGTTATAGGACTGTTGGGGAATCAGATCGATTAATATACATGAAGTGCTTGGACCCTGAAGCCAGACTGCTGGGGAAGTGGATACACATTATCAGGGCCTGATGACCTGAAAGGGGACTCTGTGTTGACAATAGAGTCTGACCTATCTGAGAGGCCTAGAAATTATTATCACCAAAGCCTGAGCCCACTCTCCGCAGCCCTGTGCCAGTTTGACTCCCAGCTGTGTGACCTTGGGCAAGTCACTTAACCTCTCTGAGCCTAATGAGTGGACTATTACTGCAGAGGATGCTGGGACACTGAGTTTCTAAGATTTCTGGCTTCTGCAAAGGAGGCCATCATAGGACGGGATACTCTCCAAACATAGAAATGGCTTCTGATGCAGTGTGGCCAAAGAGAGTGTCAAATGTCCCCATAAGGGATTGCTAGGGGCCCAGGGGGTTGGGCTGTGCCACCCACCAGTTGTGCGACGTGGCTGGATCCCGTCTCTCTCCTGTTTGCAGCCCTCAGCTGCTCGCATACCTCTCACCTCTCACAGTGGGACCCACGGGTCTGCTCCTGCCCCCTTTCCAGCCTCCCGTTCTCCCACCCACTCTTCCCTCTGCCCCATCTGCCCCAGCCCTGCAGGCCCTCCCTGACTCTCCGATGTGCCAAGCCACTCCCACCTCAGGGCCTTTGCACCTGCTCTTTCCCTCCTGGATTTCCCACGCGGCTGGCTACTTCCTCTCCACCCCCCCACCCCCGCGGTGTCTGCCCACGTGTCACCTGCCCAGAGAGGCCTCACCTCACCACCCCTGCTGTGCCATCACACACCCCTTTCCCTCTTTCATTCCTTCACGGCCCTATTGCCCCTGACATGACAACATATACTGTTTTCACTTGATCACTGTCACTATAATGTCACCTTTTACGAGGGCAGGGGCTTGGGCTGTTTTCAGTAAGTGCTCAATAAATGTTGCAATGATAAATGCGTGACGACTGCAGACCAGTTCCTTTTAGTCCTCTGGGCCTCGGTTTCTCCAACCATGAGGGAGACCTTTGCCACCCTGACCTTACTGGGAAGGAACAAGTGGGCGGAGAGATCAGGGTCTGGGGGGCCCCAAAGAAAAGTTTTCTAAGACCCCCCCCACGCACACAGACAGCCGGAATCTGGGGAGAGGCAGAGGACCCCCTTTCCCTAGTTCAGTCCCCAACTGTCTGGGAAGAAATGGGGGTGATCGAGGAAGAGGGAGAAACCCCAGAGGGAAGGGAATGTTCTCTTCTTCCCTGCCCTCCAGGGCGCTCCCTAAACTCGGCCCCCGCACCGGCCCCCCCTGCAATCTTGGCTCCTTCCAGGCAGAGGAAGCACCTTCCTCTGTGCCCCGCCCCCTTTCCACACACTCCCCTCCTCAGTCCTTGGGGTCCAATCACAGCCGAGGTGCCAAGAGCCCCTGCTCCGCCCAGATCTTCGGTGAGGGGGTCGGCGTGGTGGGGCTCTAACCCAAGTCGCCGCCGCCGCCCTTCCTCTGGGGGTGGGGACCGCCTCCGGGCCGCCGCTGCCCTTGTAAGGAGGCGAGGCCCGGGGACACCCGAGACGCCTGGTTATAATTAACCTAGACACGTGGCGACCCCACCCCCTAACACCTGCCCCTCCCGCCCCCCCCATACCCAGCGCCCCGGGTCTGCGCGTTAGCAGAGGCAGCGAAACGCATTCTAAAAATAAACTCCTGTCCTGGGCGAGTCCTTCCCTGTCCCCTCCACGGCGGAAATCTCCCTGCGTCACTGTCACCAGCCGGGCCAGAGTGGGAGGGTGACCACGGCCTCCAACCCCGGCCTTGAGTTTGAATCTTAACTCAGCCGGGCCTCAGTTTCCACCCTCCCCACCCCCAACCAAGGAGGGCAGCACAGCTCAGCGCAGGCTTCCTAGGACCGCATTAAGTTCCAACCTTGGCCTTGATCGCACACTCCCTATAGTTGGGTGACATTGGGCAAATCACACAGCTTTTCTGGACCTCTGTTTCCACCTCTGGGAAACTGGATACCTGGCCTCCCGAGGGCCATTGCAAGATTTCCCCAGGGGCAGGGTTCTGGATTTGCCTGTTTGTTCCCGCCCCCAAGGCCACTGGGGACCGAGGAGGGGCTGGGCACAGGAGGGGGCTGGTGGCCTTGCGGAGGCCAGGGGAGGGTGTCTCCTACGTGCCTGGGCTGGTTTCTGCAACTGTCCTGTGTCCCTGGCTGGGCGCCAGCTGTCCCCGCCAGCCCGACTCAGCACTTGGTCAGGGGATCAGCTTGGTGGGGCTGCCCTGGGGCAGCCCATAGAAGGCCACGGGGCTGGGTGCAAGGCATGCCTGGGTTCAGGGTGGGCACGGTGCCCAGGCAGCGAGGTGAGAGGCTCAGCAGCCCTGCGGCCCCCCTCTCTGGAGGCAGCCCCTCCCAGCCAATAGCACAGCCCAGGCCCCACCTATATAAGGCCAGGGCTGCAGGCTCTTCCTTTGGGTCAGTGTTGCCTCGCAGATACGGACAGCCCCTTTCAGCGCAGCCGACAGGTACCCCCTGCAGGGCAGTCGGGGTGGGGTCGGGAGCCAGGGCTCCCATGGGTGCCAGAGGCCAGCGTGGCTCTGGAAGGGGTCTTGCATATCTGCCCCCACATCCTCCTGCACTGGGGCGGGTCAGTGTGTGGGAGTGTGGGCCTTGTGTCTGGGAGTCCCCCTCCAGCTGGGAGCCCCCAGCCCCTGCTGTGATCACTGTGGCACAGGGTCCTGGGGAGGGACCCTGGGGACAAAAGGAGTCTTGACAGCTGCCAGCTGTCCCTCACTGCGAGGGGCGGCAGGCCCGGCTTGTATTTATGATGGTTTGTCACCAGAACCGGGCGCCACAGCCGTGGGAGGTGTCTGTGCATCACCTGTCAGGGTCTGTAAGAGCGGGCGCGTGCGGGGTCTTTGCATTTGTGACCATGCGGGTCCCTGTTGCGTCTCACAACAGTGCGACCTTGTGTCTGCCTTTCCGTGGCTCCTGCGTGGGTGCCCGTATCCCGGGTGTGTCCCTGAGCTGGGAGGTGTGTGTGTGTGTGGCTGTTTATGGTGATGTGTGTGTGTATGTGGCCCTGGAGCTATTTTTGCTTGTGTCTCTTGGGCTCACCCACCCTGTCCCAGCGCCCTCCCCTGGCATGTCCCTAGCAGGGATGGGGGTGGGTACACCCTCCGAAGGGGGGTTTCTGGGCAGGAAGCCCTGGAGCCCTGAGGCCTGGATGCGTGTCCTCCCGGCCTCCCTGGCCCACCTGTCTCCGGCCTGCTGACTTGGTGCAAGCCGAACCCCTGGAATGTGGGGTGTGTACAGGGAGCCTGGCAGCTGGGTGGGGGTGGGGGGAGAGGCGTCTACCAGACTCTAAAAATAGTCTCCAACCCTGGACAGCAGCTCCAAAGTTCTTCTGTGGCTTCCCAGCACCCCCTTGGCCTGAAACCTCAGCCTGCAACTTGCCCTGGTCCCTGTCTTCCCACCATCCTACCCGCTTCCCATCTCTGGAGATGGGAGTGAGCGCCCCACGCCTACCATCGCTGCCAAAGGGTCCTTCTTTTCTGGGTCTTGCGAACAAAAGTAATAATAACAATTATAGCAGCCATCCCCCCGCTCCCCCCGGGTACAACTCCACGCCAGGCTTGTGCTCGGCCAGCCACATGCGTGAACTCAAAGAATCCTCCCGGCCACCTTATGGGGAAGGCTCAGTTCACGGGTGACAGAGGCTCAGAGAGGCTGAGCAACTGGCCTGGGGTTACACAGCAGGGAAGTGGCATGGGTAGGATTTGAACCCAGTTCTGTTAACCCCAGAGGCTGAGCTTTCTTTCTCAGCTGAGCCCTGCGGGAGAGTTGTCAGCACCTAGAGGTGGGGCCAGCCCCCCAGCCCCCCGTCCCACCCTGCCCCTCGTCCCTTGACTGAGCACCCAAGAGATTGTCCCTTCTCTACTCACACTGACTCCAAGCAACACCCTCCACCTGCTCACCAGCTCCTCACACAGCCCTTTAAAACAGTGACAAGGACGACAGTAATAATCGCGGAGCAAAGTAAGGCTTATTGTGTGGCGGGCACTGTTCCAAGTGCTCTACATACCCCTTCAATCCTCCCAACAGACCCATGGGGTAAGTGCTGGTGTGACCCCCATTTTACAGAGGAGTCCTTTGAGGCACAGAGAGGTTGAGCAACTTGCCCGAGGTCACAAAGCATGTACGTGGCAGAGCCGGGATTCAAACCCAGGCTATCGGATTGTACAACCTACATTCTTATCCACACCACAGTCACTACTACAGCCCCATGCTCCAGAGCTGGGATTCTGACGCAAGACTCCCGATGCATCCTGTCAAGACACCGGGGCTCAGAGAGGGAACCTTCTTGCTCCAAGTCACACAGCACCGGAGTCAGGACCGGCCCTCAGGCTTGCCTGACTGAAAAGCCTCGCTGATCTGCTGCTGGAGGCGAGCTAACCTTCCCTCCTTCCTCTTCCCTCCAGGCCCCCCCACGCCGCCACCATGCCGTTCGGTAACACCCACAACAAGTTCAAGCTGAACTACAAGCCGGAGGAGGAGTACCCGGACCTCAAGAAGCACAACAACCACATGGCCAAGGTGCTGACCCCTGACCTCTACAAGAAGCTTCGCGACAAGGAGACTCCATCTGGTTTCACTCTGGACGATGTCATCCAGACAGGTGTGGACAACCCAGGTAAGCCTTCCTGGTGGAGCATCACAGGGACCAGAAAGGGGAGAGGGCCGGGGGCAGCTCGGGGGGTTGCCTGTCGGGCCTCGATCCCACCGTCCTGGGCCTCAGTTTTCCCATCTGTAAAGTGGGGACCTACTAATGGGACTGCTGTGAGAAGCAAACGAGTCCTTCTGTGGTAGGGGCTTGGGACAGGACCTGGCACATAGTCAACTCCTCGAAAAGCACCCACGAGTGTAAAGCGAGACTCCCCAGGAAGCCCTTTCATCTCTCCGGGCCTCAGTTTCCTCACCTGAAAACGGCACCCAGGTCGTGACAACATAGGAGCCGAAGCACATATAGTGCCAGAGCCGCTCGCAGCGCGGAGTGAGCACTCAGACCCTGACGGGGTGGCCGGAGCTGTGGTCCCTGCTCCAAGGACAGCCTCCAGGGCGTGTGGACCTGGTGGCAGGAGTGCGGGTTCCAGCCTTAGCCTCCAACTCTGTCGTGTGATGTAGGAGAGAGGTCCCCTGTCTCCGGGCCACTGTTTCCCCATCTGGGAAGTAAGAGAGTCTCGCAGGTCTCTTATTATGTGTGGAAGCTGACCGTCTAAGGTCCTGAAACATTCTAGGTGAAGATTCCATGATCTGGGGACTCTGAAGTGGTAATATTTTTAGTAACTGGCCCCCAGAGACTCTTCCTTCTCCTTTGCCCCGCCCACAGCGCTCTCTCCGCCCCCACAGGCCAGCCTGGCCCCTCCCAGCCTTCCCTCGTTTCACTGCCCCTCTCAGTTCTGACCCAGAGGCCTTGAATGAGCCCCTGCTGGCGCGCACGTGCGTGCACACACAGTCTGCGTGTACCCAGGAGCCCAGGTCTGCCTTGTTGGGGACGAGCACCTCTAACCTCACCCTGACCCCTCAGGTCACCCTTTCATCATGACCGTGGGCTGCGTGGCTGGTGATGAGGAGTCCTATGAGGTTTTCAAGGACCTCTTCGACCCCATCATCCAGGACCGCCATGGAGGTTACAAACCCACCGACAAGCACAAGACCGACCTCAACCATGAGAACCTCAAGGTTGGCTGCCTGCCCCAGGGGAGGGACAGGAGAGAGGGCAAAGGACTGAGCTGGGAAGGGCACTCAGAGGTGCAGAGATATACAGATAAACAGAGATGGAGAGAAACACGGGCTGAGGGGCAGAGAAGACGGATAAAGGGACGGAGGGACAGGAGAGGGGAGGGAGGGGGGAGCGTGGGAGAGAGACAGAGAGAAGCAGGCCCAAAACAGACATGTAGAAAGGGAGAAACAGAAACAGAAATGGGGGAGAAAAGAGGTGTGGAGAAAAACACAGGGGCAGAGGAGATGGGAGAGGGACAGAGACGGAGAGAGAGAGATAGGAGAGGGAGAGAGAGGTAGGAGAGACAGAGGCAGGGAGGGAGGTGGGGAGACAGGCCCTGGGGAAGGAGGAGCTACAGGAAGCAGCAGAGAGCCAGAGGGGACTGGGAGGACCTGACATCCCACCTGCCTCCCAGGGTGGAGATGACCTGGACCCCAACTACGTGCTCAGCAGCCGTGTCCGCACTGGCCGAAGCATCAAGGGCTACACGCTGCCCCCCCACTGCTCCCGCGGTGAGCGCCGGGCCGTGGAGAAACTCTCCGTGGAAGGTGAGAGCCCCCACCCCGTCCACTGCTGGGGTCACCCAGCCCTGGCTCTGCTCCTTCCTGGGCAGGTCTCTGGGCCCCCTTGGGTCCCCCTTTCTCTAAAACATGGGAGTTGTCTGGTGAGTCCTGGGTGCATGGTAAGTGATAGCTGGCGGCATGCCTCCTGGTGGAAGTCCTGGAGGGGAGCTGTCAGGCCTTGAGGCGCCCTGAGCAGATCCAGGCAGACGTCTAACTGGACTGGGGTCCTCACATCCAGCCAACCAGCCAGCCAGCCAACATTTATGGTTGATCTGGTCCTGTGTGGGGAGCTGGGGCTCTCAGGATGAGTAAGACTGACAGTGTCGCTGCTGTCACAGAGCTGTCAGCCTGGTGGGGAGATGAGAGGAAACACAGAAACCACCAAAAGAACAAGAAAATTCCAAAATATCATGAAGCCGAGAAACGAGGGGTGTAGCAGAGAATAGCTGGTTGAATGGCGGGCTAGGGGGAACTGCCTAAAGAAGAAGGAGTTGAGCCCTGATTGATGAGAAGGGGCCTCCATTGGGAAGAATCGAGCAGGTAGAGCAGCAAGTGCAAGGACCCTGAGGTGGGAGGTAATAGCAAGGAAGCCATTGTGGCTGGAGCCAAGTGGGCAAGGAGATGAGGTCAGAGCGGTATGAAGTCTGGCTGGGCAGAGCCATGTGGGCTGTCAGGAGGGCTTGGGCTTTGATTCTGAGGGGAGTGGAAGCCATGGGAGGGTGGTGAGCAGAGGAAGGACAGGTTCACATTTACATGGAGCCCCCTGGCTCCTGTGGGGGCAACAGAGTATGGACAAAAGTAGGAGCAGAGAGGCTGAGGGAGCAGCCACGGTGGTCCAGGTGAAGGGTGAGCGGTAGCAATGGGGTGGGGAGGAAGAGAATGCTTTGGAGGTAAAACCATCAGAACTCACGGCATTCTGATAAATATTTAGCAACAACAATAACGGCAACAAAACAGCCCTGATGTGCAGCAACTGCCAATTTCTGTGGTGTAAATTCTCCTCCCGTGGCCGATTTTAAGCTATGACATGACATCATACGGAGATGGGAAGAGATGTACAGTAGCACAGCATGCTATAATATTTCTACCACACAGCTATGGTACCTGTAGCTTCAGGAACATAGACAATAGTAAATATAGCAAAATAATTAGGAATGACAGTTTTGAGTATTTATTACCTTTGTTTTAAATATAATTCAATTTGTAAGATTACATAAAAACTTTTTAATAATATAGCTATTAAAAACTATATTATTTAATATTATATTATAAAACTATAATATAGTTATATTATATATATTATGATATATAACATAATATACAATACAAATAATGTATAAAATATATAAACATAATTGTGAATTATATAAACATACAAATGTACACATATATTATACGCATGATACATATTTACTATACATATGAATATATATAAATACTATGCATACTACATTATAATAACTTTTACTGATGGCTCCCCACGCCCCCGAGACTGACTCTCTGCCTTGGTGGCCGGGAGGAGCGGTCACCAGCACGCGGAAGCTCACAGCGGACTGGACGTGAGGGAAGGGGAGAGCCATGTTTTCTGGCTTGAGCACCTGATGTGGTGGTCTGGGCAGACAGCAGAGGAGCACGTTGGGGGGGGTCATGAATTTGGGTTTAGACACAGCGTTCGGGCACTTTTAGGACATAGACAGGGCCAAAGCCCAAGCCTTTTAGGGGCAGCAGTGTGGGGTTCCTGGGGCCTCCACAGCCCGCTTTAGGGGCGACAGGCTGCTGACCACTCCTTCCTGCGGCCTCTCAGCCCTCAACAGCCTGACGGGCGAGTTCAAGGGGAAATACTACCCTCTGAAGAGCATGACAGAGCAGGAGCAGCAGCAGCTCATCGACGACCACTTCCTGTTTGACAAGCCAGTGTCCCCGCTGCTGCTGGCCTCGGGCATGGCCCGGGACTGGCCCGACGCCCGTGGCATCTGGTGAGACCCCCATCCCAAGGCCTCCCCTCCCTTCAGCCTCCTCCAGTGCCCCCAGGATTCTCTTCATTCCTCCACCAAAGTCAAGACCATAAGTAATTATGGTTTCAAGAACCAGAATATGATCTCATCCTCCACCCCTGTGGCCTGTGTGTCACATTTTGGGAAGCTTGGACCAGATAAGTGGCAGTTAGGAACTTAGGCTTGAAGGAGAGTCTCTGGGTTCAAATCCCAGCGCTGCCAGTTACTAGTGTCTTTGGGCACATTATTTAATGTTTCTCTTCCCCAGTCTCCCCATCTATAAAATAGAGATCACATTAATGTATAGTTGTGGGGGTTCTTGTGAGGCTTAATGAGTTTGTATATGTAAATTATTGAAAACAGTACCTGCTGTATAGTAAGTTCTCAGTACCTCTTGGCTATTAGTATGATCTTTATTACTAACTACGGTCACTAGTTGGGCTTTCTATAAATCTTTGAGTCCTTGATTTTGATAGTCGAAGATTTAAAAAGGTTTCGAGAACCTAGGTTTCAAATGATTTGTAGAGTATAGGTTCCAAGATTTACAGATAGGATGAATCTAAGATTTCAAGATTTTAAGATTTTTAGGTTCTAAGATTTCACTAATTCCAGGTTCTGTGATTCCATGGGTTCAAACATTTCCATATTTGAAAGTTGTATGATTCTAACTAAGACTCTGTTTCTGAGATCTAACAATGCGACAGGAAGATTCTGTGGTCTGGAGACCAGATGTAGGATTTTCAATATTTATCAATCTTGACTCCAAGTTTCTGACTCTGAGATTCTCAGAGTCGATAATTTAGTGCTGTTCAAAGACTTAGACCCTGAAAGTCCTTGTTTCCAAGATTCAAGATTTCATAGATCCTGTGACCTTAGTCTACAGGTTTAAGCTTCTGCGATTCAGAGGAAGCAGATGCTACCACCTCACGCCCCTCAGGCCACTGCCCCCTAGCGGTGGGTATTTGTGAGAGGGCGGGAAATGGGGTTCCCGGGGAGCTGATTCCTTGGTCTCTTGCTACACTCCTTAGGCATAATGACAACAAGACCTTCCTGGTGTGGGTGAACGAAGAGGATCATCTCCGCGTCATCTCCATGCAGAAGGGGGGCAACATGAAGGAGGTTTTCCGCCGCTTCTGTGTGGGGCTGCAGAAGGTCGGTACCCACCCCTGGCAACTGACTTCTGACTCCACTCTGAACGCCCCACCCACTTCCCAAGGCCCCGCCCCTCGGAACCCAACCACTCCCATACACGCACTCCCCACCGCTTTCCAAGGTCACGCCCCCTGCCAACCAGGCTCCCCCAAAACTGCCCAAGCCTCACCCCCTACAGACACCTCCAACCCGCTTTCCAAGGCCCCGCCTCCTGGGGAACCCCGTTCCGCCCCTACATTCGAGCCCCACCCCTAAGAAGACAAAACGTTCTCAAGCTCCGCCCTCTCATGATCCTGTACAGAATTCTGCTGTCATTCTGTGTCATCCGTACTCACATCCTCAAGCCCTGTCCCTTCGAACTCTGTCCGGGTTTTGGGTATATTTGGGGACGCCTGGTGGCGCTGACTTGACCCCTGGTCCTCTCACCCTACCTCAGATTGAGGAGATCTTCAAGAAAGCCGGCCACCCCTTCATGTGGAACGAGCACCTGGGCTACGTGCTCACCTGCCCATCCAACCTGGGCACCGGCCTGCGTGGAGGCGTACACGTAAAGCTGGCAAACCTGAGCAAGCATCCCAAATTCGAGGAGATCCTGAGCCGTCTGCGCCTGCAGAAGCGGGGCACAGGTGCGGCTCACCTCCCGGCACCGCGACGTCGAGGGCGGGCCTTTTGCGGTGGCGGATGGGGAAGTGGGGTATCCCCGCGAGTTCTGGGGGTCGGCAGGGGTGCCCCTCCCTGAACCTCAGTTCCTTCCTCTGCAAATGGACATCAAAACGCCTTATCTCATAGGAGTCAATATGATATCATCATGGTTACAAAATACGCACTGTGTATGTCCCGCCCCCCGCCCCCCAGGGGCCTCAGTTTCCCAACTGTAAAGGGGAAGATGGTCAGATTAGACTCCGGGCAGCCTGGGGCTCCAGAGCTCACTCTTATCCACCCACCATGCTATATATTCGTGTTGGATGGTAGAAGGGTGAGGTAACTAAAGCCGGACAGGTAGGCCGGCGAATAGGCAGCCATTTAGGAGGCTCTGCGTGCAGGTAGCGTGTTACACAGTAGGCGCTTAACGCACGCGGCTGCCGCGGTTGGCACGGGTGTGGCGTCCCAGGCGCCGCTCCTGCACCTCTGCTCCCTCTTCATGCCCCTGCTTTCTGCCCCCGCAGGTGGCGTGGACACAGCTGCCGTGGGCTCAGTGTTCGACGTGTCCAACGCCGATCGTCTGGGCTCGTCCGAAGTAGAGCAGGTGCAGCTGGTGGTGGACGGCGTGAAGCTCATGGTGGAGATGGAGAAGAAGCTGGAAAAGGGCCAGTCCATCGACGACATGATCCCTGCCCAGAAGTAGACTCCCAGCCTGCCCGCCGCCGACTGCTGGAGCCCCAGCGCAAGGGATGGCCCGGCCCACTGGAGACACGCCCCTTCATCCCTTACCCCGCCCCTTCCCCCCGGAGGCCCGCCTATAATGGTTCGGTCAACCCGGGGCTCTATCCACCCTTCTTGGCGGTCCAGCCAATCGGCTCCATCCTCTGGGTTCTGGCCAATGAAAAACCTCCCTTACAGTTTTCTCTCCTTTTCCCAGAGCTCTGCTCGACAGCAGGAGTTCTGGCTAGTGGAGAGTACCCTACGCATCTGGAGCTCGTGCTTTTTTTCCACTTAAAGCAAAAAATAAAGCAATGGTGGCCTTAACTTTGTGTGCGATAGTTATTGACGGGGAGGAGGTATTTTTGTAATTGGCCGCTGACTGACCTCGAAGTGGTTTGCCATCTCTAGGCAAGTACAAGGCACGTTTCATGCCATCTCTAAAATGAGGCAAAGTTAGGTTACAGAGTGTAATCCAAAATTATAAGGCTCTGTGGGGAATCTGAAACCCCGAGAGGTGTGGCCCAGTGTCACACAGCCAAGCCTGGGCCCTTCCCAACCTCAGTCCCTGATCGCACACGCTCAGATCTCAAACGCGGTCCACGTGAGCGAGAAACGCAGGCCAGAAACGCAGGCCAGACACGCAGGCCGAGACTTGAATTCGGCCCACAGCTTTCAGTGCGCGGCCTCATATGCATTTCATCACACGCATCGCACTGCGCTTTTCACCCGCCTTCTGTGAGGTCTGACTTCATCCCTCTGTAGTAGCTTCCAGCCTCTTCAACTGCCCTTGCTTTGCTCAAGAAACTGCCATCGCTCCGACATCTTCTAAAAAAGCATTCCTGTTATTTGCGACTCTTCAAGGTCAAACTGTAATGCATACCATTTGCCGAGGCTCATCTTTCCAGTTCTTTCCCCACGATTCCTCTATATCCTCTTTGGCTCCTTACATCCTGCAGCTCCCACCTTAATGACTTTACTCAGGTTGTTTCCCCCTCCAGACAGGGGTTGAGGTTGGAGCATCCTCATGAAGCCTTCAGGGACTGGCCCTTCAGAAAGCCCAGTCCCAGAGAGGGGTAGGAAGGGGAAACTGCGACCCAGGAATTTCCCAAGAGTTCCAACAGATTACTGAAATGGGAAGGTTGGAAGAGACCCCAAAGGTCTAGCCATGCGGGACCTGTCGAGACGCCGGGGTGTCCTTTATAATATTGTCCCCAACTGGAGATCCCATCACTAACCCCAGCTCCATCCCCCCAGAGGCCACACAGGCCACAGACACTGCAGTGGGGACAGGCGGAGCCAGTCCGATCCGCAGTCCAGCTCTCTGTCAGCTACCATGTCCATCCTGCCCGATTTGCCTCATAAACCTCCAATCTACCCCTTCTCTCCCTACCTTTGGTCCTGCCCCTACCTCGTCTCCTTCCCTCCCTTCACAGCACAAAGCTGCCACTGCCTCTCCCTTGCACACAACCTTGCCATGGCTCCCCAGTGCCCTTGGAAGAAGATCCAGGCTCCTCTCCACAACCTTCGAGGCCCTACCAACATCTCCGGGCCCCTATCTCACCCTGAATCATATGCCATTTGCTAAAACACATGTACTCTCTCTTGCTTCCCAGCTACTCAATTATATGTGCTGTTCCCTTTACCTAGAATGCAGGTACCACATCCCCCCCACTCCCCCGCTCCCGCGTTGCCCCTCGTCCGGGAGCTGCTCCTTCCAGGAAGCCCTCCCTGGCTAGAGCAAGTTTCCCCGTTCAGACTCCCCCGCACCCACCCTGCCCAGTCTGGATCAGCACTGAGGACACAGCTATCTCCTTCACGGAACTGTGAGCCCTGAGGGCTGGGCTGGGGCTGCCTTTGTCACCACTGTGTTCCCAGCACAGAGCTGGCTCCCTCCCCAGCCACGCACCGCTCCCCACTCCCTTTTCTGCCTTCTCACTATAAACACCTTTCAGCCAGTGTTATTCTGCCCTGGCCCCTGAATTTTCCAACACGGATCACTCAGTCTCTACCGCCCTTCATTTCTCACATGACTTTCCCATCAGCCTCAGGAAGAACACAAAGGTTGACCCGACCGTGCCCCAAATGAGCAACTAAAGCACAGTTAGAGTTCTTCCCTGCATACAGCCCTGCATGGTTCCTCAGTGCCCTGGGATATAAAGCCCGTTTGCTCACTTTGGCCCCACAAGGTCCTGGGTGAACAAGACCTGCCTGTCCACACCAGACAGTCCTCAACTGCTTGTCTATTGAGCTTCCGCTTTCCCGCTGTCCGGGACGCCCTGACTTTCCTTTTGGGGAACCACCCCTTCCAGCCCAGTTCTAGGTACAGGCATGGCCACCCACGCTGCAGTGACTGGTACAGAAATGGTCACATGGCATAACTGGCCCAAGTAGAGTCCGTCTTGAACTTTTGCTGGAGGTTGGCAATGAGGAACTTCCTGCTGCAGAAACTAAGCTGGAGGAATGAAAGTTGGAACTGCTGGGGTCACTTTACCATCAGGGAGTGCCTACCGGCTCAAACTACTAAAAAAGAGACGTGCAGAAATACAGAGATGAGATGGCCTGCTGCCTGGACCTAGCCGTACCTGAAGTCAGGCATCCCGGACCATTGCTGTGACTGAACGAACAGTTTTTGGCTCAAGCGTAAATGGATTATTGGCCCTAATACAGCATGCCTCTTGCTAATTCTCCACCCACCCCCAACATGGCACCCACACCGAGATTGCCCGCAGTTCTCTGAAGACATACCACGCACCCCTGCCTCCCAGGCTTTTGCCCAGGGCAAACTCAGTATGCGGTCAACTCCTACTCATCCTTCAAAACCCAGCTCTGGCATTGCTCCCTCTGCAATGCCTTCCCTAGCCTCCTTTCTCTTCTGGGCCCCACGAAGTAACCATTTCTCTAGTGTTTGTGTCATAACCCATGTCTGTCCCCTGTAGACAGGGTTCTTTGTGTCTCCATGTCCAGCACGGGGCCTGACACGGAGTAGGCACCGGTCAATGACTGTTTATTGAATAAATGTACTACTGGATAGGAAGTGGCTTAGAGTCCAGTATACCATGTGGGTGAGCACATGAGTGGATAAATGGGGGGTTCTATATGGGGGTCTTGTGGACGAGGCTGAATTCTGTCCTGCCCTCTCCCACAGCCACCCTGGACCCTCTCACCGCCCCCACCCCGCATTCTGCAGATGAGAAAACCGAGGCTCAGGAAGGAGCCACTGGCCCAAAGCCACACCCCTCCTCTCCATCTCACTTGCAGGTGAGGGCAGGGAACGAAAGCCCCAGGGCCAGCATGGGGGACGGGGACTCTCCTAAGTTTATTGGACAAACAGGCTGCAGGTGAGGGGGCAGACAGGAGGAGGGTGAGGGTGTAATAACTTAAAAACCGGAGGCGACAGTGCCAGCTCCAGCTCCTTGAGAGACCTCTGCAGAGGGGAGGGCGTGGGGGTATTTACAAGGATTTGTACAAAGTGTCCCGCACCAGCCTGGGGCAGGGAGGGGGGGTTCGAGCATGGGGGGCAGGGAAGGGGAGGGAATCTGCCTCTCTGACCCCCCACTCCCAGCCCCCCCACCCCCAATTCTCCAGTCTTTAGGCTCAGCAACTCTTCCCACCCCTGACCGAGGCCTAATTCGTGAACTGTAGGGGGGAATGGAAGTGTCCTCAGTTTCCCTTCTTGCCCCTGCCCTGCCCCCAAAGTCTCCTCAGGTGCCCCACAGCAGGGCGCAGAGGCACAGGACGGGCTGGAGGCTCCAGGTCGGTGCCAGGTCCCCCTGCAGAGCCTGCTCACTCTCCTCTCCCGCCAAACTTCCCGGAGAACAGCAGAGGAGAGAGCCTTTGCCCCCAAATCCAAGTCAGGTCAACTGGGGATGACAATGGAAGAATCCGCTCCCGGACCCCTCTCCCTCCTGTAGAAGTGAAGGGGACAAGGAAGAGGAAGAGGAGGTGACCCAGGGCCGTGGTGGCTCAGAGCTCGAGGTCGTTGGAGATGCGGGTGACGAGGGTGCGGAAGGCCAGGGCGGTGCCCGCCACGCGGCGGAAGAGAACTCCCCGCAGGCCTGGCCGGGGCAGCTGGCAGACCTCCACTTCGAAGTGGGACAGGGGCTCGGGCCCGCCCGCACCCCCGTGCAGGCAGGCCAGCAGGAACGGCTGTGGCTGGCGGCAACGACAGCGGGCGGCCGCGGTGGCCTGGCGCAGAGCTGCCATCAGGGCCTCAGGCGGGCGCGAGCTGGTCAGCTTCACACTCCAGGGGAATCGGAGCAGCCGGGGGGCGGTTTCCGTTTGATCCCAAGGTAGATGGCAACTGAGGCGGGAAGACATTAAGAGGTCACAGACGGGAGACGAGAGAAAGGGAACCCTACTCTTCCCATTGCAGGACAGATTCCTAGACGGCCCCTCTGAAACTGCCTCCCCCTTCTGACCCCAGTGACAGTTTTAGCTGGACATACAGATGCCCGGGCATTTCCCAGCCTCCTCTGCAGCTGGGCATGGCCTTATCTTCAAATTCCAGGAGGCAGGTGGAAGTGACATGCATGCAACTCCACATATGTCGCCTGCCCCAGAGGACACTGCGTGCCCTGGCCTCTTATGCCCCGCCTTCCGTGAGCCGGACTCAGCTGCAGCACGAGCTAGCCTCAACTGCGACGATGGCAACAGGGCTCCAAGGGACGGTGATGCCCGAACCTGGGAACCCGAATGACCTCATGGAGCCGAGTGGCCCTGCCAGCCGAGCCTGGTCCCATGGTTTGTGGGAAAGAGAAGCTTATTCCTGCCTGTATGTGGGGGTCTCTTTGCTCTAGCAGCTGGGCTTGTTTCTTAATGAATACATCCTTCCGGTAAGAACGGTCACTTAACCCCTGAGGACCAAGCCTCCCCTCTCTAGACGAGGGGTTCTCAGCCAGAAGCAGTACTGTTGTATCCCCAAGAGGTACATGGACACTTCTGGGGGCTTTCAAAAAAATACCTATTGATTTATTTTTCAGAGAGAGGGGAAGGGAGGGAGAAAGAGAGGGAGAGAAACATCAGTGTGTGGGTGCCTCTCAAGTGCCGCTTACTGGGAACCTGGCCTGCAACCCAGACATGTGCCCTGACTGGGAATCGAACCAGCGACCCTTTGCTTCACAGTCTGGTGCTCAATCCACTGTGCCACACCAGCCAGGGCTTCTGGAGGCTTTTTGATTGTCACAGTATCTTGGGATGGGAGCACCATGGGCACTTATGCTGCGTATGAGGAAGATCAGGGACGATAGGGACATGGTCTGCAATGGGCCAGAGGGCCCTGCACAACAAAGACACCCTCCCCTAAGTACCATGCGTGCTCCTTTCGAGAAGCACCGCAGAGCTGGTCTTTCTGATTGAGATGGGGCCGACTCCACCTCTCAGTGCCAAGGGTGAGCACATGACTCAGTTCTGGCCAATGAGAGCATTCCATCTCCCTGGCCACAGGCACCGGTTGGACAGGTGACCAAGTCCTGGGCAATGAGAGTCAGTTCTGGGACTTTTGCTGGAAGTGCCGGGCCAGCTCTTTACTTCCACCGGGAGTCTCTAAACCAGCGCCGCGCCAGCTACAGCAGGGCTTGGCCAAGCACAGCACTGCCTGCTTTTGTGCTGCGACAGCAGCGCCCAGTGCGCATGAGAGGCTGGCCCTCCGAGTCTAAGCTGTTCTCCGCCTGGGGCTGTGAATAATGTTTGCCGCCAGCCGGCCCAGAGCTGCCAGCCACCATCTGCCTCGTGGGATGAGACGGGAAAGAGGGGTGGGGTCCACAGTGGGGCAGTGGGCTGCTTATAGGTGGCCGAGCGTGAAGTTAAAGAATGTCAAGAGACAGTGCTCAGGGATGGGATGGAAATGAGGGCAGGGTGGAGGGAAAGGAAGAGTTGCTGGTAGAGAAGGGAGGGTTACAGGGGCGTTTCAGGGAGTTGGCCTCGGAGGATGAGGCTCAGGTCCCATCTAAGGGCCAGGGAGGCAGGGAGAGGTGCTGAGACAAGCAGGGTCTGAGGCAGGTGATGGCGGGGGGTCGGGGGGGCTGGTGTGGCAGTCAGGGGTAGGCCCATGCACTCACCTTGTGACCTCAGGTCCCCCGATTCTCTCAGGTTCGTCTGAGACCCTAGGGGAGAGGATGGGGGCAGAGTGTTTAATCTGGACCTAGGGAGACCCCTCCCCCAACCCACTGCCTCCAAGACTCTGGGCGGCCCCCCGCCTTGGCCCCGGTCCCTCATGCTGGTTGGAGCTGGGCAGTGAAGGGCCTAGAGCCTGGATTTGATCTCCCTTTCCGTGCCCAGAACGGGGGCCCACGGTTAGTGCAGGTTGTAGGAAAGACACTGAAGGCTTTGGAAGACGAAAGAAAGAGGGGAGTGGGCAGAGACACACACACGCACCCCTTCCTCAGGCTTTGCGCCAACGGCACGCCCTCAGGGAGGCCTGCCCCATTTAAAACCGCACCCTCCCTCCCCGCACCCGGCCCCCCTTCCCTGCTCTAGTTTTCTCCTTAGTGCTTGTCACTACCTGACAGTCTATGTATCTTCCTTATTTACTGATTGCTGACTGGGTTCCCGAGTAGGGTGTTGGCCTGCCCGGGCAGGGCTTGGGCTAAGAACATTTTGTTCACTCTACTCCTGGGCCCAGGATGGTGACAGGCACACAGTAGGTGCTCAACGACTAGTAACAGCAAACATTTAGAAAGCGTTTTCCAAGGCAACATCCTCAGCTTGGCCCCCATATCACCTCATATAGTCCACACAGCAACCCTACAGCGGAGATACGGTTACTGCTATCTTTGCACAAGAGAAAAGTGAGGCCCAGAGAGGGTGAGTGACTTGCTCAAGGTCCCTCAGCAGAGCTGGGGTCTAAACCTCAGGAGTCTGGCTCCAGAAGCCAGGCTACTGTTTGTCCAATGAGTAAATGACCCCCGTAGAGACCCCCTGTCCCACTCGCAGAGCCCCCCGCCCCCATGCCTGCACACGCGGCTCAGACATGCAGACAGAGGGGCAGAGCCAGTGAGAGTGGAGGGTGGACAGGACTTACTGATCTTGGATCCCTGGGGCAAAGAGGCGCCCGAAACACAGCGGTTAGAGTTCTGCCGTTTAGAGGGATCGAGGGTAACCCTGTAGTGCGAGGAGGGAGTGAAGGGTGACGGAGGAGGAGGAGGACGAGGAGGAGGAGGAGGACGAGATGAAGTCAAGGTAAAGGAGGCAGAGTTGGAGCAGAAGACAGGTTAGGCCCCGCCAGTCCCCCACCCTGACCCTGACCCCCCATGTCCAGTGGAACTCACCTTCGGGTCAGTTTGGAGGTCAGCTTGGTGAAGAGGTTGGTGGTGGGGCGTGGCCGCCCGGTGGGCAGGGGTGTGGCCTCGTGGGCCAGTGTGGGAGAGGCAGGGGGCCCATTCTGCACGCCCCCGCCCCCCCCGCCCCCTGCGCGCCGGTCGCGGACCTGGCCGCCGTGGAAGGTGCTACGGATGGTGGAGCCCCGTGCCAGGCGGCTCCGCTCCCCTGATGGGGGAGCCAGGCTGTGACTGGAGGGGGAGGCAGGGGGCACCCGTGGGGTACCCGAGCTGTGGGCAGAGAGGAACAAGTCAGGGCGGGATCCCAAGGCACGTCAAATCCCCAGTCCCTTTGAGTCTTTGCTGTCCTGTCCTGAGATCAGAAACTTCACCCAACCTAGAGCTCAGACACAGGGCAAGTTGTGCAGACCGTATGGCCCCCCAAAGTCTTCCCTCCTTCACACTCTCCCCCTCCGAACTGCCCCCCTTGGCATCCGACTCTCCTTTCCAAACTCAGCTATTTAATGGATTCACATACATTTTCGGATGAGTCCTTTGCTATCTGCCATCCAAAACTCAGGAACCAAATCAACTTTGTGAATACTTTGCTATCTCAGCTTTCGTTATCCAAACTTGGGAAAGGAATAGCTGTGTACGTCAAGGTGACCTATATTCATTAAAACAATTTTTCAACAGGTCAAAATAAAGAGGAAGGGCCCTCTTCCTAACTCTCTCAAGATGCTGTGTGGGCAGTGATGGCCCGACGGTCCCAGGACCCTCCTCCAGCCCCTGTACCCCCCTCCCAGTCCTGACAGCAGGGGCCAGACCTCCAATCTCTATCCTTCTAGGGACCCCAGCACCAGCCTGGATCTCAAAGAGGGGACCCTGACTGTGGCAGATGCCACTACCTCTCCCCCAGAATCCATCCTTCTTGTTTTTCTATAGTAACTAAACCAAACCTCCAAGAGTATGAGCATTGTACACAGGCTGCACAGCCAGAGACTACATTTCCCAGCCTCCCTTGCAGCTAGGGGTGGTCACATGACTGCACTCTGGCCAACAGGATATAAGCAAAAGTGCCTGGTGCTATTTCTGGGTCTAAAAAGAATGCTGCTTGCCCTCTTCTTTCTTTCTGCCCTTCTGGCTGGTCAGGAAATGGCGGCACCTGTGGCAGCCGCCCGAGACCTAGAGGTGGAGCCTCACGCTGAAAACGGCAGAAGCAACTGGGCTCCTTGGAGGACCCAGCCTGCCTACCCCGGATGGTTTCACCACAGAGGATTAAACCTCCATCTCATTTAAGTCCCAACACCTTGGGATCTCTTCGTTTTGGCAGCTGAGTCTATAAGCTGACTATACACTGTCTCTTGACTGGCACCGGAAAGCCGTGCATTATAATGGTTACAAATGCAGACTCTACAGTCAGTCTAGAATCTTTGCTCCTTGAGTTACCAGCTGTGTGGCCCGGGACAGTTTACCTAACCTTTCTGTATCTCATTTCCTCAGTTATAAAATGGAGAGGCCAGGATCTACCTCAGAGTCGTTAGGAGCCTTCAATCAGCTAAGGTCCAGAGGTCTGGCACACGGTTACCGCCTGACGAATTATTATTTTTATATCCCTGCAGTCCTGGTGGGCAGGGGTGTCACTATCCCAAAGTCCCCCTCCCCCCCACTCCTGAACTTGAACTCTGACATGAACGACTGCATTCCCCTTTTACGCTGCAGCCAGTCCACACTGGTCCCCCCCACTTGCCAGCTGAAAGAGACTGAACAGGCTGGAGCAAATAAGTTTGAAAACAAGCCAGCCAGAGGATGTGGAAGCTGTGACATTCTGGGGCTTCTAAGTTCTAAAAATGGATCATTCAAAAAAAAAAAAAATCAACTCTGATTTCTAAGGCTCGTAGGCAGAGAACAGGGCAGACTGCTTCCCTATGCTGATGGCTGTTTAATTAACTGAGGGGGGAGGGCTTTCGGGGGGGTCTGGGAGGGGGAGGACACAGGTAGATTCCGCCACGGGAAGGGCAGATATACACATTCCCTGGTCCCCATGGCTCCCCCTCCCCCCAACATCCATCACCCCGCCCCACGCCCCCTTCCCCACTGCCGCCCCCTCCATACCTGTTTTCTTTGCCATTCGGCAACAGGGACGGGCGCTCGGCCCCCGGGCGCTCTGTGCAAACGTAGGTGTTTCTGCGGGTCATCATGCTGGGGGGGAGGTTGCTCTGTGGGAGACAACACCCCGAGGGGAGTGAGGGCGCGCGGGGCACCCCCAGCTCCTCACTTTGATCCTCTCTGGCCTCCCTCATTATGAACAAGGCGGAGGCCTGTGCGTAAACTGACGGTTTACTCTGGGCAAAAGGACCTGAAGACACGAGGTTTACGGGCTGCCCCAGCGATCTAGGCTGGAGGTCACTGAGCTGAGAAAGGGTCGGGAAGGTTCCAGGGCACAGCCTTGTCCACATCTCTCCCCGCTCCACCACACCATGGGATAGTCCATCAAAATTTTTTATTTTTTTTAAGATTCTGTTTGTTTTTAGAGAGAAGGGAGGGGAGGGAGAAAGAGAGGGAGAGTAATACCAATGTGTGGTTGCCTCCTGTGTGCCCCACCCCCCACCCCACCGGGGGCCTGGCCTGTAACCCGGGCGTGCGCCCTGACTGGGAATCAAACTGGCGACCCTTTGGTTCTCAGGCCGGCACTCAATCCACTGAGCCACACCAGCCAGGGCCCACCAAACTTTTTGAAAACACGTTCATGCCACACTGTCTCTCTTCTCTTCGCCTTTGCACAGGCTGTTCAACTGCTTGGATATTCCTCCTACCTTCCCCCTGACTCACTCCTGTGTACATCTGAGGTGTCACTTCACAAGTGACACGATCTACCCCCACCCCCGGCCCCAGGCTGAGTCAGGTGCCTCCCCAGTGCAGCCGGGTTCACTCTGCATTGTCAACATCTGTTCACCTGCACGAACTCCTTTTGCAAAGAACTGTGAGCTCTCTGAACAGGAAATACTGTGTCGGGATTATGTCGCCTCATAAACTGTACTGGGAAGCGATCCCTCTTTTTCTAATCTCAGGTAGTTTGTCGAAGATTGGTTTTTTTTATTTCGATGTTTGGAAGAAGTCCACCAGTTTAGAGCCATCTGGGTCTGGATTTTTTTTTTTTTAAATGGGAAAGTCTTATGTAAAGGCACAGTTCTCTTTTCCATTCTGATATTGGTCATTCATATTTGCTATCTTTTTTTCTTAATCAGTCTTGCTAGGGGGTCCACTGCTTTTATTAATCCTTTTCTTCTTTCTAAAACATGTTTATTGATTTTAGTGAGGAAGGGAGAGAGAGAAACATCGACGTGAGAGAGAAACATTGATTGGTTGCTTTCTGTACGCGCCCAACCTTGCATCAAACCTGTAACAGGTATGTGCCCTGACTGGGAATCGAACCTGCAACCTTTTAGGGCATGGGATGACACTTCAACCAACTGAGCCACACCGTCTAGGGCTCTTAAACTTTTCAAGAACCAGCTTTTGGCTTCGCTGATTTTCTCCAGTGTACATCTTTAGTGTTTTCCCCTTTATCGACTTCTCTTTATTATTTCCTTCCTTCTGCTTTTCTTGGGGGCTGGTTTGCTCTTATTTTTCTAGCTTCTTAAGATGCACGTTTACTTGGACAGTAACAATAGCCCTCGGTGAGTGCTTACTGAGACAGACGTTGTGGGAACTACTTGATGTACAAGACTCTCATCTCCCAACAACCCAAGCTTCTTTTTTTTTATGTGAAGTTATTTTTTTTGTCTATTTTATTGATTACGCTGTTATAGTTTTCCCAACTTTTCCCCCTTTGCCCCTCTCCACCCAGTGCCCTCCTTCCCTAGAGCAAGCCCCCACCTTAGTTCATGTCCATGTGTCATGCATGTAAGTTCTTTGGCTTCTCCATTTCCTATACTATTCTTAACCTCCCCCTATTTTGTACCTACCAGTTATGCTTTTTAATCCCTGCCCCATTTCCCCCATTCTCCCCTTTCCTCTCCATGCTGATAATGCTCCGTGTGATCTCCATGATTCTGTTTCTGTTCTGGTGGTTCCCTTAGGTTTTTTTTTTTGGTCTTTTTTATTCAGTTATTGATGGTTGTGAATTTGTTTCCCTTTTACTGTTTGTAGTTTTGATCTTCTTTTTCTTAAATAAGTCCCTTTAACATTTCATGTAAGAATAGCTTGGTGAACTCCTTCAACTTAACCTTCTCTGGGAAGTACTATATCTGCCCTTCCATTCTAAATGATAGTTTTGCTGGATAGATAGAGTTTTGTTGGATATAAGTCCTTGCCTTTCATGACTTTGAATACTTCTTTTCAGCCCCTTCTTGCCTACAAAGTTTCTTTTGAGAAATCAGCTGATAGTCTTATGGGAACTCCTTTGTAGGTAACTGTCTCCTTTCCTCTTGCTGCTTTCAAGATTCTCTCCTTATCTTTAACCTTTGGCATTTTAATTATGATGTGTCTTGGTGTGCTCCTCTTTGGGTCCAACTTGTTTGGGGCTCTCTGTGCTTCCTGGACTTGTATGTCTATTTCCTTTGCCAAATTAGGGAAGTTTTCTTTCATTATTTTTTCAAATAAGTTATCGATTTCTTGCTCTTCCTCTCCTCCTTCTGGCACCCCTATGATTCGGATGTTGGCACGTTAGGAATGTCCCGGAGTCTTCTTATGAATTCTTCTTATGTTTTTCTCCGAATTCTTGTTTCTTCTTTCTGTTCTGGTTGAATGTTTACTTCCTCCTTATGTTCCAAATGATTTGGATGTTGGTACATTTAAAGTTGTTCCAGAGGTTCCTAAGCCTATCCTTGTCCTGATTGAGTGCTTCTTCCTTCCTTGTGTTCCAAATTGTTGATTTGATTCTTGGCTTCATCGTCTCCACTGTTAGTTCCCTGAAGATTTTTCTTTATTTCACTTAATATAATCTTCATATCTTCCCTAATGTTTTTGCCCTAATCAATGAGTTCTTTGAGCATCCTGATCACCAGTGTTTTGAACTCTGCATCTGATAGATTGGTTATCTCCCTTTTGTTTAGTTCTTTTTCTGGGGTTTTGTTCTACTCTTTCATTTGAACCATATTTCTTTGTCTCCTCAATTTGGCAGTTTCCCTGTGTTTCTTTCTGTGTATTAGGTAGAGCTGCTTTGATTCCCTCTAAAAGGCACCTGTAAATTGTGTGGGGCAGAGCTTCAGGTAATCTCCAGGGAGGGCAACCCACTTTAGTGCTTTGTGGCTCTGTGTGGGGGGAGGGCTCAGGGAGGGGACTGTGTCACTGCCTGGTTTCTGGGGGTTTGCCCAGCACTTGTCCCTCTTTCTAGTCACTTCACCCATTTCCCCAATACAACTGGAGCCCTTCCAGCTATTGCCCTGGTGTTGAATTCCAGTGTGGGTGGGTTTGCATAGGTTTTAAGACCGTTTGGGCCCTTTAAGCAGAGTTTCCTGAAAATCGGGCAGTTTCTTGCCCTGCCCCAACCCCCCTTGGTTTTTACAGCCAGAAGTTATGGGGATTTATCTTCCCAGCACTGGAATGCTGGACTATGCAGTTTGGCCTGGGGCTGGGATCACTGGCTCCCAAGGTATCCCTCCTGATTTTTATCCACCACACGTGAATGTGGGACCACCCTGCTCGTTTCACCTCTGCTGCCTCTCAGCTCCACACTGTGTCTCCTCGCCTGTGTCTCTGCCCCTCCTACCCGCCTGGATGACTGTGGCTCCTTCAAAGCCTCAGCTGTCGGACTTCCATACAGTTCGATTTTCTGACAGTTTTGGGTATTATTTGTTCTGAGATTTAGTTGTAATTCTTTTCTGTGGTTGCACGAGGAGGCGAAGTGTGTTTACCTACACTTCCACTTTGACTGGGACTCATCCCAAGTTTCTTAATGAGTTCGTTTCACAGGGTGGTGTTCTGAAGCTCATAGAGGTAAAGTCATTTGCTGAAGAACGCACAGTTCATCAAACTGTGGTCTGTATGGCTTCGGGGTCCTGACCACTTTCCTGTAACCTGCCTCCGCCCTGCGTCCCGGTGTGGAGGGTGTTTCGGTTCCCTCAGCCTGCACCATACAGTCTAGGGAGCTGTAGAGTCAGGAAAGGCCAAAGACTACCCTCCTCAGACTCGTCCGCAGCTCAGGTTCCAGACAGAAATGGGTCCTGCCAATCTCTGCACGCATGAACATCTGGGAGGTGGGACTGGGGGGCAGCCACCTTCCTCCCCACTTTGACTTCTGCTCACACAGGCCAGGTCATGAGGGTCTTTGCTTCTGTAGGGCCTCAGTGCCCAATCTCCAGCCCTCTGGGTGTCAACAGGCCCTTCTGGTCAAGGAAGAAGCTTTTGAGTCTTACACTGCGGCCACAATCGCGTGGTCTTGAACTCAACAGGGCTAGGGTTAGCCTCAGAGGTGGCAGCTCCCTTGGCGGGTCAGGTCTGCTGTGACCAGGTGTCATACCCAGAGGTCTAGTCCTTTGCCTGCTCCTCCAGCCCTTTCTACAATTTTGTAAGCACCGCACCTAATTCCCTGAATTAAATCCTTCCTGCCCAAAGCAGCGTGCCTCTTTCCGACGCTGAATGCTAATTTTCACACGGGCATCAAGCACGAGATCAGGCAAGGAGAGAATGCGCAATAATGTCTGTCGAATGAATGAATGAATGGAAGTAACAAGGAGTCCTGTGTGGCGATCTGGGGAACACGATGGGAAATGCCGGGGTCTGAAAAAGTGGGAACCCAGCGGCATCTGTAGCCTAGGCCTCAGGTGCTCATAACCCCAACCCTGCCCCTCAGCCCTGGCGACTCACGGGGGTGCTCGTGCTGTCCTTCCGCCGCTCTGGGATCTCTGCCTTGTTGGGGTTGTGCGCGCTGCTGACCATCGGGCTGGACGGGGGAAGCCCTCGGCTCCCGCTGCCGGCAGCACTGCAGCTCGCCTTCCGGCCTGGCAGGCGCTCCTCCTTCAGCTCTGCCTCCCCCGTGCTGGTTGGGCTGCGTTTGGGGTGCAGGGGTGCAGGGGATGGGCCGCCTGGTGGAAGGAGGGGACAGTTAGGGCTGGCGTCATCTGGAAAAGCCAGAATCTACTACTCTGGGTGATCCAGGGAACCTTAGAACGCCTTGCATAGGCCACAGTCTCTGTGTAGGCCATTCTGACACCTGCCAAAACGACATGAGCACAGGTACTGCGCCAGAAGCCCCACGTTAATGACACGATGTGTACAGGCAGGGGACGGAGTGTCATTCTATTCTTTTTAAGGCAGGGGACGGAGTGTCATTCTATTTTTTTTAAGGCCCAAAGATTGGAAACTACCTAAATGCCCTTTAATAGGAGAACAGCTAAATTAAGTCAAGGTACTTCCACACAATGGAATACTATGCAGCCGTAAAGAAGAATGAGAAAACTCTTTCTGTAGCAACAGAGTGATCTTCAGGACATACTGCAAAGCAGGTCTGTAGTGTGCGATCATTCATATAAAAAAGAAGGAAAGTGCCTATTTATGCCTATCTATTTATCTGTACTTCCATGTTTATATATGAGTATTTCCAAAAGACTCATCTGTATCACAGAGGAGAATGTTATCTTTATAGTAAATTAACACATTAACACAGTATTTACATCACTTTTTTATCCTCACTCAAGGATATATTTACTGATTTTTAAAGAGGAAGGGAGAGAGAGAAACAGTGATGTGAGAAACATCAGTCAGTTGCCTACTGTCCGTACCCTGGCTAGAGATCAAACCCACAGCCTAGGTCTGTGTCCTGACCAGGGATCGAACCCACAACCCTTTGGTGTTTTGGATGCTCCTCCAACGAGCTGAGCCACTCGGCCAGGGCATGTTGCCAGGACTTGTATCTTTCTTTGTGCCTTTTCTTTCCCCGTTTCATATCTAACTCTATATGCTTATAAACGAAACCTCCGCAAGAGAATTTATATAAAACCAGGGACAGGGGCTGTTTCCAAGGAGAACGGGTTTAAGGGGCTTGGAGAAATGTGTCGAATGAAAACTTTTTGTGCTATTCAAGTTGGAAGCGTGTTGACTGTTTTAATCTCAAAACCAAAACAAAAGAGGACTCATGGACGACAATGTGGTGATTGCTGAGGGGGGGTGTTAAGGGATAAGGGGACTAAATGGGAATAGAAAAAAAATACAATAAAGATTAAAACAAAACAAAGCAAATCTGTTCCTTAGAACCTCTTAGGAATTTACGGTTTTAGATCCAGGGGGTTAAGTATGTTCTAGAACTTTAGATCATCAGAATTTCTGTTAAATCCTCGGGAACCTTACCAGTCCAAGTCCCAGAACCGTAATAAGCTCTACAATGACAGACACGGGCACCATCAATGATCCTTGGCCCGAACACCCTTGCAACCCAGGTCTCCCTGTGGGGGTTTTAGAGGGCTCTATATTTTTAACCACAGGATGTTGGCAGTTATAAGCTTCTCAGGGACTTTCTGGGCCAATCTTGCTATTTTATGGAGGGCGGGGTGGAGACCCCAGGGGCGAGGGGAATGGCTTGACCACCCAGGACCGTGCACTTCCTGCTCAGGCTGGGCGGAGCTTCCTGACACCCCCGTCCCCGTGCTAGCGCCCGTCCCAGAGTAAAGATCTTCACCCCTCATGAGAAGCAGGGCCGTTCCTCCAGCTGTCAAACATAAAGTCAGCGGCATGTTACCCAGGAAATCCATTCCGAGGTGCATGCCCGAGAGAGATGAAAACGTACGTCCACAAAAAAAAAGGGTACACGTTCATGGCAGCATTATTCACAAGAGTCAAAAGGTGGGAACGGCCCGAATGTCCATCAACTGATGAACAGATAAACAACGTGTGGGCTACCCATGCAAAGGGATATGGGCCACTGAACCTTGAAAACCTAATCCTGAGAAGCAGCCAGACACAAAAGTCACAATTGTATACTTCCGTTTATACAAATTGTCCGAGAATAGAGAACAGGTTAATTGTCAGGGGCTGGCGGGATAGAGTGGGGGGGGCGGATTTTTGGGTTAGTGAAAATGTTCTAAAATCATGGTGATGGATACACAACTCTGTGTATATAGTAACACCGCTGAACTGTACACTCTGAATGGGTGGATTATATGGTATGTGAATTATATCTTAATGAAGTTAAAAGATAGTGGAGAGGATTAACATTTGATGAGAGTATAGGTAAGAGACCTCTTGGAAGTTTCCATGCCTAATCTGTGGTGGTGGTAGTGGGGGTGCCTATTCGTTTTCTGCAGGGGATGAGGTAGCTTTCAGTCATGGAATGTGGGGTACAATTAGATGTCTGTACAGTCCCTTTCCACCAGTAAGGAGGGGCCTCCCATCATTTCTATGTGGACAAGCCACCTGAAGGCAAGCTCTCAGCAGCCACTTTGTACAATGTGTCCTCCCGCTGTCCCAACCACAGTAGACGAATCCCATCGGGACGCTGATGTGAGAGCTCTATCCCTGACAAATGGACTAATGAGATTTCCGGGTACAACTTCAGCTGGTTGCTTCTAAAACTGGGATGTAAGCAACTGAGAGACTGTGAAAAAGATGAGATGAGTAAGCGAGAAAGGAAAAACCACAGGAGCGGAGAGGAAGCAAGACAGCGTCTGCTCCGAATCCGGTTGTGATTCCCAGTCCCCGACCCTCCCCCGAGCCTGGCTGCACATTCCTGCCCCCAGGTCCCATGCAATGTCCCTGCATCTCTATAAGAAAGTCCTCTCTTCGATGCAACTGGCTCGAGCGGCTTGGCTTGCTGCTGCTTGCTAGCCGGAGAACCCTGATGTCGCACGGGGCCCAGGCCTCGGGGCTGGAGCGGCAGGTACTCACAGAAGTCGCTATGCCTGCGCTGGCGGTGGTAGGTGGAGGAGGAACTCCGCTGCCCTTTGCTGTGGCTGGTGCCTTTGCTGGAGCTCGTTCCATTGGTGGTGTCGCTGGGCGCCCGCACCCTTGCCAGGGCCAGCGCGGGAGCGCCCCGGTCCCCACCCTCCTGCGGGAGGACGACAGACGAGAAGCCTCAGGCCCATGCTCCCTCTGTCCCAGAAGTCCCTCCGCCCCAGGTATCGCGCATCCCAAATGCCCCTGGCACCTTCTGACCTCAGTCTTCCTGCCCAGCAGGAGGTAGGTGGCGGTCACTTCGTTGTACTTCTGGCTGGTCAAGGCCTCTTTGATTTCTTCCCGTGTGTAGCCCATACCCACCATCACCTCTGAGAGACGGGACGGAGAGGAGGTTCAGTCTCCCCAGGCCCTTCCCTTCCACACTGGCAATGCCTGCTCTGTGGCCTGTCCAGTACCCACCCATTCCCGCTTCTGCCAGGACTACCCTGGTTTTCCTTGGCAGAACATTCCTGTTCCACTCAGGCATGTGACCCAAGTCTGGCCAATCAGCGTGTTCCATACCCAAAGTCACAGTGATTGGTTCAGAGTGGACATATGACCCAGTTCTGGCCTATCAGAGCATTCCGTTCCCAGCCAAGCGGACTGGCTCAGGGACCCCCGATGGGCCCCAGCCTAGCGCTTTTCCTGGCACATCAGGAAGTGGCTCGCTCCTGATGCGGTGTCCAGGCCACCAGGATTTGCTGTTGCCGGCTTGCTCCCAGTTGTGGGGTGGGGGGCTGCCTGGGAGGAAAGCCCCCGCTTAGGAGAGTCCCAGCAACGGCCTCTGAGCACCTGGGTCCAGCCGTGCCTCAGGGCTGGCATACTCTGGCCTTTTTAGTTATGTGAATAACCTATCACTATTAGGTTAAACCATGTGAAATTGCTGGTATTGACAATTTTGAAGCTATAACAAAGGCAATTTCATAGGGTTCTACCTCTTATTCTCTGGTTTAAGCCAGGATGGCTTGGGTCTTCTGTTACTCGCAACCATGAAAGTCCTGACTAACGCAGCCCCCTCTGACAGAGGCCTCAGTTTCCTCAGCTGCAGACCGGGGGGGTTACTCGACAGTCCCTAAGGGGCTCTCCTGGGGCTAATGCTCTAGGGGTCAAGTGCTCAAAGGTTCTAGGCGAGAGGGATCGGGACCAAAGGAGTGGAGGATGAGGCACGTGCCAAGGCGAGGGCTTTCCCAAAACATGCACATTACCGATGACTTGGGCCCAAGCTCTCTGGAAGTGATGTGTAACATCTTTTTGTGTCTTACTAGTCAAAGCTGACACACGTCAGCACTTGTTACGGGCCTAACGTACAGTGCTGACAGTAGATGAACTCGTTTAATGTTCTAACGGCCCTACAAGATAGGTTCTATGAACATGCCAGTTTACAGATGAGGAAACAGATGCACTGAGAAGGGAAGCCACTTGCCCAGGGTCACACGGCTAGAAAGTAGCAGCACGGGGACTGGGGCCTAGACTCTTCTGCTTTCCTGAACTGCTCTGCAAGCTTCTCTGATGCAGTAACTGAAGGGGGCAGCGCTGGGAAGCTCCCACCCCCAGCTCTGCAGCTCGTGGCTCTGAGGAGCTGGGGCCCCTGCGCCCCCGACCCTCACCGATTCGCTTGGTGTCCCCGAAGTCCTCTTCCGGCTCCGTGTATGGCTTTAACTCCTCACCCTCATAGCCGATATTGATCCATTTGTCTTTCATGATTTGCTGCAGGAATCAGAGCAGGGCAGGGAAGGGGGAAGACAGAAGTCAGAAGAAGCCAGGAAAAATACAGGTGCCCACCTGCAAGGTCTCATGCCCCAGGATTGAGGGCTTCCGGAGAGCCAGCTCCTCCTTGCCCCACCCCCGCCCCACTCCCCTGCTGGAGCCCCTTGACGCCTCACTTTGGCCCTGCCCCCCAGCATCATCTGGGTCCCCAGCACCCTCTAATTATCCCAGAAGCTCATTAGCTAATTACTGGCATGGTGGGGAGTGGGCGAGGCTGTTGGGTGGGGGGTGGCGTCTGGACGGCCCGGGACCTTTTCCTGGGCTGCCTGGCTCTGTCCACACCTTCTAGCAGTGGGTCTCGGGCAGGTGGGCAGGAGAGAGGACAGGTGCGGGACAAGGAGGCTGCAATGGGAGGGGTGTGGGGCCGGAGGCTTACCTCGAGAGTACAGCGCTTAGCTGGGTTCAGCACCAAAAATCTCCGCAGGATACTCTCACAGTCTGTTGACATGTAGAAAGGGACCCGGTACTTCCCTCTGAGGACTCGCTCCCGCAGCTCCTGAGGGGACAGGGTTACTGGGGGAGGGGTCCACCTCGCTTCCCTACCCATCGTACACACATTCATCTCTGTCCCAATTGCCAGACAGAAGGGACAGGAGCCCCAAGTCTCAGCCCTGAAGGAGGTGGGTGAAACCCCACCACCCCCTCCTGACCTCGGTTCCCCATTTGTAAAATGGGAAACTGCACTAAACGCAGCGATTTTCAAAACCATACACACTAGTTTAAAGCTAGGTGACTTTTCAATTAGAGGGAACCTTCCAGAGAAAGTAAATTGTATAAGCCAGGGAGGAGGTAAGAAAGTGAACAGTGTTAGCCTCTGGTCCTCAGTTTCCTTATCTGTAAACACCTACTTCATGGGCCAGGGTGTGAGTGGGTTTAGAGAAGTAAGTCCTAGTGTGTGCCAGGACCAGAGTAAGCGCTATTTAAATATTGGATTTACTGGCCCTGTCAGGTCTGGCTCAGTGGACTGAGTGCCAGCCTGCACACCAAAGGGTCGCCGGTTCGATTCCCAGTCTAGGGCACATGCCTGGGTTGACAGCCAGGTCCCCAGTAGGGGGCGCGCGAGAGGCAACCACACACTGATGTTGCTCTCCCTCCATCCTGGCAATGAATGAATGAATGAATGAATGAATGAGTAAGTAAGTAAGTAAGTAAATAAATATTAGGCTTACAGAAGGGGAGACGGGGCGGGGGGGGCCTCCTGCCCAGAGCCTCCATCCCTCGTACCTCCCCCCTGACATGCCTGCCTTTCTGAAGAGCTACAAGGTTCTGGCAGTCTCAAAGGATGAGCTCTCCGTTATGTGCTGACCTCTCAAGAGAAAATAAAGTCTACACTCCAGGGCAGGGTGGACCAGGGAGAACCCCTTCCATCTTGAACAAAGGCGGAGGAAGAGAGAAAATGGAGGAGGGGGTGAGCGAGGGGAGGGGTCCCTTGGGGTGAAGCCTGCCTGGGCAGCCTCCTGGGTTTGCAGATCCTTATGGCCTGAAGGGTCGTGAATATTTCATAATAATGAGTATCGCTTTCAGAGCGCTCAGCCCGAGGCGGCAGGCTTCTAAGTGCGGTGCTTTGCCTGTGTCACTTCCGTGTTCGTGACAGTGTCGTGAAGCAGGGCTATGATGCCCATTTTTCAGGTGAGAAAACAGGCCTAGAGAGGTTAAGTCATGTGCCCTGGGACTGCAGAGCCAGCAGGTGGCAGGTCCAGAAAGTCGGGCTCCGGAGCCTGTGCCATGTGACCACCGCACCACACCACCTTCCAGGGCACGGCGAGCAGCGGCCAAAGGGCCACGGCCACTATCGCCGGAGCTGCTCCCGAGTGTGACACCCTGGCCAGCTGCCAGGTCCCGGTGAAGGGCTTTGTATACCCACTGTCGCTGTCCGTGGATGCCCTTTACGTCGGGGGGAGGCTGAGGTTCACAAAGAGGTATGTCCAAGGTCATTCAGCAAGGGAATGACAGAACCGGGACCTGTCCCCAGCTGTGTGCCTCCTTTGCCCAGCAAGGTGACACGTGTCTGGAGCCAGTGAGGTAACAGCAGCCTGGGGCAGGTGGGCCAGGAAGGACCAGGAAGGTCCTCAGGAAAGGTCTCCTGGCTTCACGCTCGGAGCCCAGCAGGACTGTTCTGTGACAGTGAGCACCTTCCTGCCTCATCTCAGCGAGTCCTCGGACTGCTGCGGCCGGGCTGGCGCGGCGCAGTCCTCACCGGACAGAAGGGGGACACTGAAGCTCAGAGGGGCCAGCTGCTTGGCCAAGACGGTTGTGAAGAAGGTTCTCCCTCCTCCTCATCACTCAGGTCTCTGCTCTGATGGCCTGTCCTCAGCAAGGGCTTCCCTGACCTCCGGGCCGCCCCTCACGGGCCACATCGGATACGGCTGGGCATTCCCGCTGTGGAGTTCCCACCCCGAGCCAATCGTCAGGGCACACGGGGCGACCCGCTGAGTGAGGTTCTGCAGCACAACTGGCCTGCACATGACTACAGTGCCACGTCAGGAAGGACAAAGAAAGGCGGAAGAAGTGACCCAGGTGAAAGGAGGCAGGGAAAGCGAATGCAGCGCGGGAGCCTGGGGGGACGCTGGAGCAGGAGAAAAAGAGCCACCAAGGAAACTCTTGGGACGACTGGTGAAATCTGAGTATAGGCCATGGGTTAGAGGCCAGGGCTGCACCATCGCGGGATTTCCTGTGTGATGGTGGACAGGAAAATGCCCCGGTCTCGGGGGATGCCTCCTGTTATGTTGCCTTTTAGAGCTAAAGGACACTAACTCCCAAATTTTCCATCGATAATGAGGATGACAATGACATACCATGAGCACGTATAGACTCAAAAAGTGTGGCCAAATGCTAGCGACTGGCGCGTTGCCTGAAAAGCATCACTTTGTTCTCTGTTCTAGTCCTGCAACTTCTCTGCAGGTCGGCAATGTTTTAGAATAAAAAGTTCAAAGGCAAAAGAAAAACCACGACGCTAAACTCACCCCCCACTCCTTCCCTGTGCTCCCCCGCCCCACCCCCCGTAGCACTGGCCAACATCTGAAATAGTATGTTGTGCTTATCTGTTGGGTTTTCGGCCTGGCTCTGCTGCTGAAATGTCAGTCCATGAGGGCAGGTTTTTTTGTTTTAAGTGTATAATCCAATGGTTTTTAGTATATTCTAGGTGTCGCCAATCATCACCACAATTGGTTTTAGATATTTCGTCACCCCCCGAGAAACCCTGCTCTCCAACGCCCCCACCCGCCCCGGCCTTGGGCAAACGCTAGTCTGCTCCCTGCCCGCGTGGGTCTGCCCGCCCGGGGCGCTGCACTGAAGTGCAGTCATACAGCACGTGGCCATTTGTGACTGGCTTTTCCCACTTAGCGTCTTTTCAGAGAGGGTCCATGGTGTGGCGTGTGCGAGGTAGGGGTTCCTGCCTCCCTTGTTCACACAGTACGGGCAAAACCTAAAACAGCCTGCCCTGTGGACGGTGGGCTGGGATCTGAACTCCAGCTCACCAGCTGCAAAGCCCACGACCTGAACCCCAACACGGCACGGTCCACTTGGGTTGGCCACACGGTCCCTGCCTCGACCCTCTGCACAGGAGGTGTGCTGGGGTCGAGGCTCAGAGAGACGCCCCCAAGGAGAGTAAGACTCGCGCGCCAGCCCCGCCCAGCACCTTGAGGTTGTGCCCATCGAAGGGCAGGGAGCCGCTGACGAGCGTGTACAGGATGACGCCCAAGCTCCAGATGTCCACCTCTGGCCCGTCGTACTTCTTGCCCTGGAAAAGCTCCGGGGCGGCGTACGGGGGGCTTCCGCAGAACGTGTCCAGCTTTGAGCCCAGCGTGAACTCATTGCTGAAGCCAAAGTCGGCGATCTTGATGTTGGCCTCGGCGTCCAGCAAGAGGTTCTCGGCCTGGGGGAGTGGGGAGGAAAGGGCAGAGGGTGGGCGTGTGTGGCGTGGCGGAAGGGAGCGAGGGCTGGAGCTGGCCAGCCTGGACTGACTGCAGCCCGGTCCCTTACTCCCTGTGACCGTGGGCAGTGACTTCAACCCTTTGGGCCTTGGTTTCCTCATCCGTAGAATGGGGGTAATCACAGTCCCTACTTCATGGGGCTGTTGGAGAATTACGCGAGTTAGCCTGTATAAAAGGCCGCGGACAACATCCTGGACCCATGAAGCTTGTTACGTAAGGTTAGCTGTTATTACCCCACATGGTCTGCAAAGCTGGATCCTCAGGCCGTCTCCTGTCCTCTGAGCCTCAGTTTACCCAGCAGAAAAATCAGAGGACTGCTCAAGACCCATAAAAGGGAAAACAATCATTTTATCCAAAACTTATTACACATCGACTACGTGCCAGGCTTCACGGATTATCATTTATTTTATGAGTGGCCGCATAACACGGGGCTAAGAGCACAGATTCTGGGAGAATCACGGCGTCCAATCCCAGCTCCACCACTCACTCTCTGTGTCACTCTGGGGGGTTACTGGACTTCTTTGTGCCTCAGTTTCCCTACATGTAAGCTGAGGGTAGCCACGGTACCTGCCACGTAGGTGGCTGCGGGGTGAAGCGTAAAGCTCCTACCATAGTGCGTGGGATGATATGGTCAACACACAATAAATTTTTTGTGTCGTTAAGAGGTTTGGTCTGTTTTTGGTGGCATGTGTTCTTGTAATCACCCATTCACAGGCGAGGAGACGGAGGCTCAGGGAGGCCGCCTCATATCCACAGCAAGAAAGTGGCAGAGCTGGAACCCAAACGAGGCCTGGCCTCCCCACGGCCCGAGCGTGGAAGGAGCCTCAGCACCTGGGAGAGAGTGCCTCTCCCAGCTTTCTGACTAAAACTCAACGCACATATCCACCCTTCAAAATATTGCCCACGTGGGGCCCGTCCCAACCACGGCCCTTCCCTAGCCCAGGCCACCGGAATCTGGGTTCCTCACAGTCTCCCTCACTCCTGCTGTATTTTGGTTCCAGCCTTCCCCACCTCTGACCCAACACAGGGATAAAATCCACAAAGACACTTCAGTCTAGCTCAGAGGTGATATCTGAGGATCCACAGTCCAGCCCCATCTCCACATCTGGGTTGGTCCCTGACGCACCAGCCAGTTCCTGGAATCCCTTCTAGACACTTCCAGAACCTTCCACCAGGGGGCGTGCCTCCTCCCGGTTGACCTTCACAATTGACGTTACCCTTACAAGACACCTCAGAGGTGCTTCCTCAGGGGGTTGTGTGGGGCCATCAGGGCAACACAGAGAGAGGGGAGTGTTTAGAAATTTCTACGGTCATTTGATAGTGCAATTTTATGTTTTCTGAATCTAATTACACTTTAAGAAATTTGGCTTGTATTTTGTACATCTTTTTTCATTTCATTTTTATTGCACTTCACAAAAGTACCTGTCCACACCGGAGTGGGAATTGAAAACACTAAAACCAACCTGGTCTCTCACTGAAGAGCCTTGAGAAGTACTACCTTAACATGCAGGGCCTGGCGCACAGTAGGTGCTCAAGAAACCACAGTCAAGAAAACTTAATTTGGGTCAAACAAATGTTTTATCTCTCTGGTCTAAGACAAGGAGTCCCGAGGTGTGAAGTTCCCTCCAAGTGGGAGGGGCAGACTGCGGACCAGGACACGGAGGTGCTCCAGGGGGCTGCCCCTGCTCAGCTTGGCCAGGCCGAGGGTCCAGGCCCGATGAGTCCCTTCCCTGACGGGCACCACCTTGAGGGTTCTTGCGCAAAGGGCCTTTTCACGCTCTGAGATGCCTGGGAGCCTCAGGCCCTGCAGGCCTCAATTCTCAAAGATTCCTGAACGTTCCCCAGTCTGAGAGACACCAAGGCTCTGAAGGCTCTGAGAGTGAGGGCTCGGCCGCGTCCCAGTGTCCCTTGTCTAGTACACATGTAAACACTGGGTCACTCTGGACACTCTGTTTCTCCCCTTTGTTTGCTCTGCAGGTCCCCACCCTGACTCGCTCATCGGGTAGCCTTGCTTTTGCCACAAAAGGCCTGGGAAAAAGAGGGAGGAGCATGTGGAAAAAAGTGGGGAAAAGTGGGGAGAGGGTACAGGGGAACCCCGAGGGGCCGGAGGTGGGCTGAGCTGGGAGCTCGCAGTGGGGTCAGGAGGCTCACCTTCAGGTCCCTGTGGACAATGTTTTTCTGGTGACAGTAGTGCACAGCCGATACAATCTGGGGGGCGGGGAAGGGAAGGAAGGTCAATTACTTGTGGCCCCCAAACCCCTCAGCCTTCTTCAGAGACCCCAGGAGCCCACTCACAACTGAGCCCCTGGCCCCCAGGCCACCCCTAGGCACAGGTCAAGACACTGGGGGGCTTCACACTCTGATTTGGTCACAGCAGAAAATGCTGAGGGACCTACAGACACTCACCCTCACTCAGACACCCTCACAGCCAGATTTTAGGATCCCCTCCGGGCAGGGACACTGGCACAGAGACACGAGGACTTGCCTCCTCCTGACTCACATCTGGACACGCACGAGAATGTTGCATACCTGTAGGTGGCCCGGTGGCCCCAACACTCTAGGGTGGAAGTCCCCCACACCCCATATAGCTGCGTCAGGGCTGCTGGACCGTCATGGACTGACACTCTTACTCAGTTCCTTTCGCCCATCAAACCATCCCACCTGGTGAACGCTTACCTACGGGGCACACGCACCTGCACGCTTTTTCCCCAACACCTGAACACCTCACATACACCTCACTGTCTCATACCCAGACAGCAACACACCTTCTTACCCACCTGGATGTCCTTACAGCACACTCTTGTCCACCAACCTATAAACCCACACCTGGCCCCTCCCACACGCTTACATTCCTGTGTGTCCTCCCTGCCACATATCTGGAGCCACATGCCCTCTTACCCACACACCTGGATACCCAGGCACTGCGTGTCCTCTTAACCCACAAACTTACACCCACACCCGGGCACCCAGGCTGCCATACGGACTTTCACCCACCCATCTGCACACCTGTGTACCTGGACGCCCGCATGTCTTCCAATCCACAGCCCTATACTCACACCCGGGGCACCCTGGGACCTCCAGGCCCCCTCAGCCACACTCCGACACATTGGGCACGCCCTTGCACTCACATATCTGACACCTGCACCTCTGGGCACCCTCCTACCTGACTCTCTCACTCACTAAACTGGGCACCTGCACACTTACATCTGGATACCCTCACACCTGGGAATCTGCACACCCACGAACACCCAACTCTCCAGCTTCCCCACCACTCCCGGACTTAAGCCACGCCCAGTCACCAGGAGATCCAGAGCCATGCCTAGCAATTAAGGCTCCGCTAGCAATCAGGCGCCCCTCCCAGCCCCACCCACAGCGGTAACCCCAACCTGTCGGAACTTGGCTCGAGCTTCCTTCTCCTTCATGCGGCCGTGTGACACGAGGTAGTCAAATACTTCTCCTGCAGGGCAGAGGCCAAGGGGGTGAAGGTGGGGCACAGGGGGGTGCAGCCAGCGGGGTGGGTGGGGGCGGGGCCTCACCAGCACTTGCATATTCCATCACTAGGTACAGCGTCTTCTCGGTCTCGATCACCTCGAAGAGCTTCACTGCAATGGGCAGGGGGTAGGCAGTTATGGGGGAAGGGACAGACCCCCCCACCCCGCCACCTACGCTCAGTAACTGTGAATGTGCGGAACTACGATACCCCTTACTCAAGAACACTCCATGGCTCCCTATTGATGGGAAGATTTTCCACTCAGCCCCACTTCACAACCTTTCCTATTTTCTGTCAGAGCACGTCAGCGCGGCTCCGTCAGGCCAAGGATTGGGCCTGTTTTCTCCACCGCTGGGTCCCCAGCACCTGGCACATAGTGGCCGCTCAGTAAATATTTACTGAGTAAACAAAGGATGAATAAATGGTGCGGCCACATCCAAGCCAGGACAAATCCTGCTTCTGTTGGTGGAGAGCCCCCTCTCTCTCCTCTGCCTGATGATAGTGACAATGACAATGATTGCTACTGATGACAACGATCAGCCTGGTTCCCACAGCTTAACTCTGAACTGAGTGTTTTGCAGGCACGATTTTATCCAATTCCCACAATGACCTTCATGTGGGCCCTCCCCCACCCCCACTCCAGAGGAAGAAACTGACGCTCAGAGAGGCTAAGCGGCTTGGCCAAGGTCACAGGGCCAGTGAGCAGAGATACTGCTGTGGGAAACACAGGTCTTTCTATCATAATGGCCAGTTCTCCGATGCCCCTGACCCTCTCCTTTCCCACGTGCCCTGGTGGACAGCCTCTGAGCCCACTCCCTTCCCCTCCTCACCGATGTTGGGGTGGTTTAGGCCCTTCATGATACGAACTTCTCGGAACAGCTGGAAGAAAGGAAGAGAGATGAGGGTGGCGGGTTTTGAGGACGCCCCTCCCAGCCTCACCCCCACGTTCTCCCTCTCCCTGGCCTCACCTTCTGCAGGCTGCTGGGGTTCAGCTGGGTTTTGTCGATGATCTTGATGGCAACCTGGAGGTAAAAGAAGGGAGTGGGGAAAGGTCAAGGTAACCCAGCTCAGATCACCTGAGATGTCCTTCTTTGCCTCCTCCCACACAAAACCCTCGACCTGGACCATTCCCAGTGGATGGGGATCTGGTCCTCAGGACCTTTGCACATGCTGTGCCCACCGTCTCCAGCGCTACCCTTACTTTTATAAGGAAATATTCCCTATTCTGCAGTGGGGCCTGGGTGGGGCTGCTCCAGGGGCGCATGCGAGTGTGTGAAGGTGACTGCAGCCTTGAGGGGACCCTTTGTGAGGGCGTCGCAGACCACTCATCCATCACAGCTTCATTTTAAATGCACAAACTGTGGAACAATAAATAATAACTGTAGCGAATATTTACTGACCAGTCCCATGTGCCGGGCCCTGGTCTGTGTGTGTTACAAACGATAACTCTTTCAATAATCACAACACCCTTATGAAGTGGGTGCTAGAATTCTTCCCATTTTACCAATGGGGAAACTGAGGCACAGAGCCATTCAGTTACTTGGTCAAGGTTATGTGGCTAGTAAGTTTGTGGCCTAGGATCTGAACTTATGCAGCCTGATGGGGTCTACTCCTTAAACACTTGCAACTTAAAAATATGCATATAGTTTAAAAGAGCTTTGAGACAGTCGTCGGGGGGGGGGGGCATCAGAATGTTATTGAAATCTCCGTATATTTCTCTTGTAGTTCAGATTTTATTTTGAATTACACGTGGGGTCGAGCACTATAAGTTTTTCCAGAGTCGTGAGGCCTTTAAGTCTGAATCCAGCTTTAAGTCGATAGTTTTTACAAAGGGTTTGGGGGCCACTCCCAACCACCCTCAGACCCGCTGGATTGGAATTCCTCCCCTGGGGGGCTGTGTCCCCTTAAAAGCCAGTCCTGTCAAAAACCCCTGGAGTCATGGTCAAGGTGCGCCTGAGGGGAGTGGTGTGTTCTTTGTGGGGTAGAGGGTCCCTTGGCTTTCCTCATATTCTCACGAATGGGTTTTTAATTCTGTCAAGCACTTCGTATGCCCGTCTTAAGGCAGTCATATGGTTTCTCTCCTTGAATCTGTGAATGTGGCGAAATATAGGAATAAATCGTGAATCTGAAAAGAACTGCGCATTCCTGGCATAGGCCCAGCTTTGCTATCTCGCAGCTTTCTCTGGTTTTTTGTATCTACGTTCACGCGTGAGGCTAGCCCATGAATTCCTTTCTTATCTGCTTTTGTGGTCCTTGTCAAACTGGCACTTAACATCAGCTGGGCAGTGGAACCTCCTTCCTGGAACCCCTTTCTTTAGTTTCTGGAAGGACTGGCACAAAATGGGAGCGTTTGGCAGGATTTGCCCATAAAACCGCTGGGGCCTGGTGTCTTGCGTGTGTACAGCGTGGACACCATAAGGGCAGGAGAGGGCTCATCGCAGGCAGGAGAAATCATGCCTGTCATTTGCTCTAAACTGAAGGGGGTACAGAGGAGTCAGGGACCCACCCACCGCCTCTTTTCCCGTTTAGTGTGATTTAGAGGCGTTGCACCTAGGTTCTATCATCTGCGTGGGCCCTCGTTGCAATAATGTCGCCATACTCGAGGGGCTGCAGGGCGAGCGTGTAATCGAGACCGCCAAGGCGCCTGGTGCCCTCCCCAAGATCGCTGGAAGATTTGGTGGAATCACAGTCCGCCGCTAAAACAGGGAGCTGGCCCAGGTTTAGACACAAAAACTACACGAATTCTTAAAAACACCGCACACAGCGCTCCCTGCCTGTGATTTGGCTTCCTGACAATTTCAAGGATGCCTGAAATTGGTTCTCTTCTCCTTGGGCTGCTCTGGAAAAGCCTGAAATGTTCTGATCTGTCCCGGAGAGAGGCAGGGACGTACCTGAGGTTACAAAGGAAAATGAGGGCCAAGCCCGCAGCGCCCCACCACCCACAAAGCGCCGGTGCCGAGGAGCTCAGCCCTGAGCTGCACCCCGCCCCCACTCACCTCCCGGCCCGTGAGGATGTGCCGGGCCAGCTTGACTTTGGCAAAGTTGCCCTTCCCGATGGTCCTCAGCAGGCGGTAGTTGCCCACGTGGGGCTGCTCCTCCGGACAGGAGGCGATGGAGTTCCGGCAGCGGGCACCCAGGGAGCGGCTAGACCAGGATGGTCCCTTGTCCGAGGAGCGGCCACTGCCCAAGGTGCCATGCTGGGTGGGGGAGACAGAGCATGAGTGCTGGGCAGTGCCCGTCCGCCCCTGCCTTTAGTGGAACCCAGCGTTGGAGTGGTTAACTCTGACCATGGCCGCTTTTCAAGCCCAAGCCAGGGTGAAGCAAGATGCCTTTGGGTCTCCCATCTCTCTTTCCTACAAAAAGACGCCTCCAAGAACAAAAACTCTGGGTCCCGGCCAACTCTGCAGCAACTAGGTCCCCAGACATCAGGTCTCTTCTTTAGCCCTCCCTGTCGTCAGTCTAACCACATCTTCCTTTTCTAGTTACTGGGACCTCCATCAGCTCCCTAATATTTTATTCCAAATGCTGCAGCCGTCAACCCCAATGAACGCTGACACCCCACCCCAGCCCTCACTACCTCCAAATCCTATTTTCTCCAACACTGTCCCCATCCCGGCCCCCAAATTCTATTCCAAACCCAAATGTCAGTACCGAATTTTATTTCCAGTTTAGTGCCCCTAACAATTTCTTCTGTTCCCAAATTCAACTCCAAACGCAGTCACCAACAGTCTGTCCTTTTGCCCTGACATCGTTCTAGCCCCACTGTTATCTTCCTTGGACACATTCCTGCTCCCTCGCTTGTCCCTCCCCCGCCCCACAAAACACTGTGTCTCCACTAGAGCCCTGACCCCCGTCTCCGCCACCATTGCTCCTATTTGTCCCCAGCGTTCTGTTCCTGCCATCCTGTCTCTGTCCTCTGCAGGTCACCTGCCTGCTCCAGGCTGCCCTGTCCTGATTGTGAGCCTCAGGGACTGTGCCTCCCTTTCAGGGCTGGGGCCCAAGGTGCGGGTGACAGAGGCAGCCACAGGCCCCAGCCAAGACAGCTCTGCTCAGACCCTGTGCCCCGTCCAGAAAGCTGCGGAAGAGAGGACAGGGAGGCGATGAGGTGAGGGCTAGGGGCTGTTCCATGCAGGGAGTCTGCCAGGCCACTTAACAGAGAGGATGACCAATATTTAATGAGCTCTGGCCCATAATGCATCATCATCCCCGTTTTACATGTAGGGAAACTGAGGCCCAGAGCGGGACCTGAGCCCAGAGTCCCCTCAGCATCGCCGGCTCTTCATCAATGCCGTGCCCGAATGTCTCACGCCGCCACATTGTTTTTATCACACAGCTTGTACCAGAGGCCAAGTCCTGGGCCAATACACGCGTCATTTACGTTTAATTCCCAGAGCCCGTGAGGGCGGCACTGCATCCTCATACTCCAGAGGAGAAACTGAGGCTTGGGGACAGAAGGTACCTTGTCAAGGTCACATGAGAAATAGAAATATACTGTTCTGAACACGAGGCAGAGAGAACCACCCCTCCTGAAGGAGCCCTGGCCTCCGATATGGGCCCGATCACGATCCGAATTCTCCAGACAGGGACCCCCGAGGCTGAGGTGGAGTCCGTACCTTGCCCAAGGTCACAGGGCAGGTGGAGCAGAGCACCTGGGATTCAAACCTGGGCCTGCACACTCCTGGATGCTGAGCTCTTTCCCACATTCCACTGGGCTGCTCATAACCCCGGGCCTCCTGGGGGGTGGGGTGGGGGGGTGGGAAGGGAAGTGGAGATTCTGGCAGATAAATCCCCTGATCCCCACCGAGATAACAGCTTGGAGAAGAATCCCCATCAGGTGGCACCAGGGGAGCCAAGTGGGTGTGGGCTGGCACCCACTGAAGGCAGCGTGGCTGAGGACCCCTGCAAGGGGCAGCTGGGGCAGTGGGTGACAAAGCCCCCAGGGGCCGGGGGCGGGAACTAAAATTGGCTGGCACCACCAGCTGGCCCAGCTCCCTCCCGCCGGCTGGCGCCCCAACACCAGCCCTGTTGCTAGGGAACCTCCAGAGAGGCTGGGGGCGGGGGGGGGGGTGGCCTGGAACTTGGTGTGGGGTAGCATGACCCCACATGGCTATCAACCTGGTAACCAGGTGTCAGTAGAGGGGGACTGCAACCTCAGATTCCAAAGGGAGAGAGGTGACCCCAGCCAGGACTGACAAGCAGGTCTTACATGCCAGAGTTGGGAGGGGAGGAGAGAAGGGGATTGGACCTCCCCAAATCCCCACTCTGCACAGATCTGGACAACAAAAGGAGGAGGAAGGACTCGCATGAGTCCGACGTCACACATGAGTGAACCGAGGTTCAGAGAGGTGAGGTCACTTTCCTGAGGTCACACAGCTAGGGAGGGACAGAAACTAGATTTAATCCATGCTTATCTGAATAATCAAAGCAATAATAATAATAATAATAATAATAGCAGCTACAACATGGCTGACCCTGTGCATCTTACTCACATAATCTCCTTGGCTCCTTCACACATCCCTACCAGGGAGGTACTGTCACCAACCCCACACAGAGACAGAGTGAGGCTCTGAGCAGGGAGTGGATCTGGAAGTTCATGCAACAACTGTGACAGCCCTGGGCTGAGAATCCACGGCCATCTGACTCACATCCCCAGTCACAATAGTACGAACACGTGCAGAGCGCATCCTGTGCACCAGGCTTCGCCTGTACCATCCCGAGTAATCCTCTGAGGCACCCCAGGGATCATCCCCATTCTCCAGCGCAGGCAACTGAGTCTCGGAAAGGGAGAACCAGTGGTCTGAAGACACAGTGCAAACCGGCCGGCAGAGCCAGCATTTGAACTCAGGCCTGTGGGCTCTGGGGCACTTTTTACAGTGACTAGAAGGGTGGGTGGGGGAAGGGGTATCTCATCAGAGACTCCAAATCGGAGTCGGGCCTGTAGCGTGATGGGTGGCAGTGGTGGTGGGGATCTCTGTGAGGGGGGGGTCCTGTAAGATGCAGGGGCTGAGGGGGAAGCAGGGACCTGGCTCAGGGCCTGGGGAAAAGGGACAAAGACCCCAGCGGGGAAGGAATCTGGTATTGGTTGGTGGGTCTTTAGAAGCACTGAGAGCAATCACAGACCAGGGAAACGAGCAGGGAGGGTCTCCCCTGGGTTGTTCTGGGCTGCGGTACAGGGATGGGGGGCCTGGGGATAAACAGGGAGGGTCCAAGCCACGAGGCGGTAGAAATCAAGGGCCAACGATCCCTGGGCCTGGGGCTTGGGGGAATTCTTAGAAGTCAAAGAAGGGGTTTTGTAGGAGCAGCTCTTGGAACCAGAGAAAGGTCTGGGGCTTGCGAGTCTGGGGCCAGGGGCTTCGGGGGCAAGGGGCGGCCCAGGGGAATAAAGGCTGAGCCTGTGAGGGTCAAGGGGCCTGGACACTTGGGGAGAAAGGAGGCTTCCCGAAGACAAGAGAAGAGGGCTGAGAGCCAGGGCAAGGCCAGTGGCTTGGAGTCCAGGAGTCTTCTGGAAGGAGGATCTGGGGTCAGGCTGTGTGAGCTAGGAAAGACGGCTGAAGCTGAGGAGGGGGCTTCCCTGGGAGGCCAGACCTTCTCCAGGAAGAGGGAGGCCCTAAGGCAGGAAAAGGGACAGAGCCCTGGAGACTGTAGGAAGGGCCTGGATAAGGAGGGGGATCAAGGGGCTGGGGGCTGGGGGAGGGGGCTTGCCTGAAGCTGAGTTGACACAGGGAGGATGAGGCCTGGAGTCAGCCTGGTTCAGGGCCTAGAAATCCGGGACGGGGCTGGGGGCCTGGAAGTTGGAGGCCAAGGCTTCCTGGGAGAGGAAGAGACCAGAGAAGGTCCAGTAGCATCTGGGGGACCTGGGGAGCTGGGAATCCGGGAACAGGGCTGCTTGGAAGATGGGGCCGAGGCCTGGGAGTGGAGAGACCTTGAACAAGCTGGAGAGGGCCCTAGGCCAGGGAAAGGTGGAAACCGGCTTCCTGTGAGGGGGTGCCCAGAGGAGCCCGAGGGGCGGAGGGCTGGGAAGGAGAGGAGGGGGGCTCCTGGGGAGCCCGGCACCCAGATCCGGCCGGAAAGGCCGGAGCCAGAGGCAGGACTGGGCCAGGCCTTCCTGCGAGAGGACCGGGGCTGGGCCTCGGGGTCAGGAGCCCTGCAAATCCGGGAGGGGGCCAGTGGTCGCAGGAGGGCGGCCTGAAGGGGAAGGGGCCAGAGAACACACCCGGGAAGGGAGGGGCGCGGGGCGGCAGGGGAGGGGGCTTCCTGGGGGGAAGAGCCCCGAGCGGAAGCGGTCTGCACAGGGACCAGAGAGGGGTCCCGAGAGAGGGGCGCCCCCGGGGTCGGGCTGGCCGAGAAGTGGGGGAGGGTCGGAAGTGCTGGAAGTCCGCTCAGGGGTCGGGAGGCGGCGGGCCGGGCCGAGCCGGGCCCGGGAAATGAGGGCAGGGCTCGCGCGGCGAGGGGCACGGCAGGTCCCGGGGCTCGGCGGCCAGACCCGGCCGGGGCTCCCCCAGGGGCCGGGCCCTACTCACCGTGTCCGAGTTCCGATCGTTGCCCGGGGCCAGCGCCGTCCGCGAAGACATTTTTCTCCGGGTCCCGGGGGACTGGGCGGCCGGGAGGGGGGGGACAGGGGTGCCGGGGTCCCCTCTTCCCCTCCCCCCCCGCCGGCCTGGGGACGCGAGCTCAAAAGCTGGGTGCCGCGAACACCCGGGTTCACGCCGCGGGAGAGGGGACAGGGAGGGGGAGGGAAGGGGGCCCTGAGGGTGCTAGTGGCCCCGCGCAGTGGGGGCCCAGGGCGCCATGGCGGCGGCGGGCGGCGGGCGGACGGGCGGGCGGCGGGCGGGCGGGGGCCGGGGAGGGGGCGCGGAGCCGGCCCGGGCGGCGGCGGAGGGAGGCGGCGGAGGGGCCGGGAAGGAAGGGACGTCAGGGGGAGGGGCGGGCAGGGCGGGGCCGCCGAGGCCCCGCCTCCTGCCGCCGGCCCTTAAAGGCGCAGCCCCGGGGGGGGCGGGCCGCGGGCTCCGGGGGCGGAGGCAGGTTCGAGCGCGTCCGTGGTGAGCCTGTTCTCACAGGAGCGCGGAGACTCACCGGAAGAGAAGGCGAGGGAAACGCCAAGGCAGAGCGCCAGAGACGCAGAGAGACAAAAAAAAGGCAGAGGCAGAGAAAGGGACACGTACAAAGAGACAGAGATGCGAAGAGAGAACAGAGACACAGAGAGAGACAGAGACTGAGAGACGCACACGGAGGCAAAGGGGGAGACTTTAGAAAGAGACAAAGAGATACACGCAGAGACGCAAAGACCTGTGAAGAGAACGGAGATAAAGAGAAGGGGCAGAAAGGCGCCCAGAGGAAAGAGCCAGGCAGAGGGCACTGTCCACCTCCTCCCGCCCCTGTCGTGGGGCCCAGGAAGCTCTTGGGGACATAGGGCTAAGGGTGCGGAAGGGATGCTGTTCTGGGCGGAGCCACTGCAGAGGAGTGACCTTCCACCTCCCCGAAAGCTCCAGACCACAAGGTTGTGGGCTGCAGTCTCCTCGCCTCCGCACCCCAGCCAGGGTCTGAGGACTCTCTGGCCAGCGGTGTCACTCAGGGCCGGCATTTGCCCTTTCCAGGCCCCAGTTTCCAGTCTATAAAGCGAGCGGGAGGATCCGCACGTTGCTTTCCTAGCAAGGCTGAAGCAGGTGCAAAGGATGAACGGAGACCAGGGAGGGCAAGGGCTTTGCTGAGGTCACAGAGTCCTGTGAGGACCTCCCATGACCTCTAGACCAGTACGGGATGAAAGAAAGAGGGGCTGGCATAGTCCTGGCCCCAGAATCACACAGCCCTTGTTTGGGATCCGTGCCCTGCCCCTGTCTGATCATCTTCTTGAGCCTAAGTTGCCTTTTCTAAAAGTGGGTGTGATGATAACAGCGGTATGGTGGAGCTGGCTCAAGAGAGCTAATTGTTAGTCTCGGGAATTTTGGAACTGGCTGTTAAACAGCCGTTATTAAAAATTAAATTATGCAGCCGTGGCTGGTGTGGCTCAGTTGGTTGGGTCATCATCTGGCAAAGTGAAAGGTTGCCAGTTCGATGCCAGGCCAGGGCACATGCCTGGGTTGCCCCCCCCACCCCGCTGGGGCGTGTATGAGAGGCAACTGATCCTTGTTTTCTTTGCACATCAATGTTTCTCTCCCTCTCTTTCTCCCTCTGTTCCCCTCTCTCTAAAAATCAATAAAATAAAAATCTTTCAAAAATTAAATTACAAAAACATACATTTAAATAAATTATATTTAAAACAAAGATAATAAATATTCATCACATCCTAATTATTTTACTATTATCTAATGTCATTTACGTTTATTGGATTTGCATAGTGAAACTGCTGTATCATGGGCTACTAAGCATCTCTCCCCCTACCCTGCCCTCAAAAACCAATAACCGCTTTCAGTGACATCGCCTTGACATTAGCCATGGTGGGAACATTTACACCACGGAACCTGGCAAATGCTACAAACTGAGGCTCCCCATCACCACTCCCTAGAGTGCTGGTTGTTAAACCTTTTCCAGGGTATTCCTGGTGGGATACAATCGGCTACATAGACTCACAGAGGCTTCCTCTTCGCCAGGCGCTGAGGGCTTTATCCTTTCTGCATCCCATAAGGGTGAACCATCCTTCTGAACCCCATTTGCACATGAGGAGCAGAGGCCCAAAGGAGAAAAATCACATGCTCATCACCTAGCTGATCAGCTGCAGGGCCGGGATTTGAACTCAAGTGCCTCCAAACTCCAGAACTTGGACTCTTAACGACTATGGTTACCTGTTCTCGGATAATAACAGTAGCGACCTCGGTCTGCAATAAATTAATGAGACTGTATAAGGGCCTCACATGGGAACCGATCAGAACTTCATAAGTGGGTGGCATTACTGTTATTGTTCAGCAAATGCAGCCCTAGGAGTCTCAGGGATAGTGGGCGGCAGAGAGGGAAAAGTTCAGGATAGTTTAGAAAGTTTGAGATCCCAAGGGCTCTGCTGGGTGAGGGGTGGAGCCTTGGGGATGGGCTGGGGGAGCTGAGTCACCCCCTAATCCCTTCACAGGCACAGAGAGCCGCAGTTCTCGCATGCACCACACGGGGGCAGAAGATCACCTCCTTACACGGGGAAGGTCTCACCTTGGCTCCGCGTCCCCGTACTGTCCCGCTTGGTTTCCCAGATGAGGGGGCTGAAGCTTTAAAAAGAGGAGGCGACAACATGGATGAAAACAGTATGCTTAATGCAAGACGCCCAACACAAAAAGACCACTTATTGTATGATTACATTTACATGGGGTGACCAGAATGGGTCAATCCATAGGGCTGGGAGGAGAGGGAAGTGGAGAAATGGGTTAGAAGGGTTTCTTTGAATTTTTATTTATTTTTATTTTATTGATTTGAGAGGAGGAAAGAGATGAATGGAGACGGGGGAAACGTCAGTTTGTTGTTTTTCCAGTGATTTATGAATTCATTGGTTGATTCTTGTATGGGCCTTGACAGAAGATCGAACCCGCAACCTTGGTGTATAGGGACAGTGCTCTAATCAACTGAGCAACGTGGCCAGGGCACAAGGATGCCTTTTTGGGATGATGAAAATGTTCTGAAATTAGATCATGATGATGGTTGCTGCAACTTTATGAACATATTAAATACAACTGAATTGTATACCTTAAAAAGTTGAATTCTATGTGAATTCTATCTTAATAAAAATTAAATTTGAAAAAATGACAAGGAGATGTGACAGTGATCCCAGCCCCTAACAGACCACTTGGTCCCACCCCAGGCCACTTTCTGATTACCACAGGCCCACGCTGACCTGAGGAGGACAAAGTCCGTCCCTCCTTCCCCCTTGACCACCCTCACAGCCCGTATTCCAATGCCCAGTGTCTGGCAAACCCAGTGCTTGGACAGAGGCCTTCAGACCTTGAAATCTTAAGCCCTGGCCTGCTTCTCCCAGCTGGGGCTGGGAAGAAAGCAGTGACCCCTGAGCCCAACCCCTGACCATAATGCTGACCCCAACCCCAACTTTGCCTCGGCAAGTGATCGCTCACCCCAGCCCAACACCTGGGATGCTGTACCTGAGCCCTGAAAGGCCACCTACACCTAAAACACAGCCTTCAAAGTGACCCTAAGTGTGCATCTCACCTCCCGCAACACCCAGCTCACTCCCAACTGCACCTGCCACCCCCATCCCCAATTCCCGCTCTGACCAACCCCCATTTGTGCATTCGGTTAACAGATCTTTACTGAGCCCCGAGTCTGTGCCAGGTACACGTCTAGGAACATAACGATGAACACCTGAACCATCTGCTTTGACTTTCCATTTGAGTGGGAGAGTCAGAAAACCTACAGGGGAGACAGAGAAGCCTGATTGGTCCAGGCTGTGGGGAAGGTGCTATGAAGGAACCCACCATCCAAAACCATGTCCCTGATCTGGGGGAGAGAGAGGGTGCAGGGGAACAAGGAGCGCTTTAGTTGGATGGGTCGGGGGGTCTCCTGTGAGGAAGGGACACCGGAGCTGAGACCAAGATGATAAAGGAGGAAGCCATGCAGAAGCCTGGGGACAGGGGCTTTTCGGGAAACGGTCTCATGTCTTTTCTTTTAAATCATCCCCCAAGACTATTTATTTTTATTTTTATTATTGCTGATTTTAGAGAGAGAGGAAGGGGGAGACAGAGAGGGAAACATCGATTGATGGATGGGTTGGTTGCCTCCTGTGCATGCCAGGGGGACGACGCTCCAACCTACCGAACCACTGGGCCGGGCAAACAGCCCTATTTCTACAACCATGCCCAGTGCCGACACTGAAGCTTTCAGTCTTGGCCTCTGGGCCCAGAAGAACCTTCCTCCTTGTCTTCCCCTTGTGGCACAGAATCAAGAGAGAGCCTACATCCAGCAGGGGTGTCTCTGCAGGCGCCCAGGATGGTGTTGTCACCTTGGGAGGCGTGAAGAGCTGGCGGGGGTAGGGGGGGGCTATTCCGGCAGGCTGGGGTGAGGGTGGGGGCCGAGCCGCAGCCTGGTCTAAAAGGGCAGACAGATAACGAGTCCTTCCCAACCCTGGCCCCAGAGAGGGAGGGGTTTCCTGACAGGAAATTGACCTCCTCTAACCCCCCCCCTCCTCAGATCCAAGCTCTCAGCAGTCCTGGCCGAAGTAGCCTCAGGACAGGACAGCAGCAGGGACAGAGGGACAAGGCACGAAGAACAGAGGTGAGAGTGCTGGGGTGCTGGGGAAGGGGGCAGGATTCACGGCCCCCCAGGAAAGTGGGCTAGACCAGAGTTGGGTTGGACCAGCGTTTGAGAAAACACTTGCCCAGGAGCCAGGACAAACTTGGTGCAGAGAGAGAATCTGGGGACTGACCTGGGCAGGGTGCCAGCAAGGAGGCAGGGAGAGATGGGAGCAGGGGGAGGTTGAGGGGGGCGGGGGAGATTGGGGGTCCAGAGAGGCTGCAAGGGACTTGGAGGGAGGGCTCAGATCCACCAAGGGAGAAGAGATGAGATGTGATTGGGTCTGACGTCCTCTGAGTGCAGGTGGGCAGACTGAGGCCAGGGAGGGATGACTGTTTTGCTCTGTCTCCAAGAGATGGGGTCTTGGAGATGGCAGAGGGGACAAGGGTTGGAAGGGCGATGGAGCAGGAGATGGGGACGGGTTGGAAGTGAAGACGTGGGTGAATGCGAAACAGGCTGGGCTGGTGACGGGTTGTTTGGAGGGCAAGGTCGGATCGAGGACGCTGTATTGGTTAGGGTTGGGCTTGGGTGCACAACTGTAAGGGTTTTTCTCTGGCACAGGCCCTGGGGGCCAGAGGCGAGGGCTTCTGCCAACAGGTCTGACAGCCTGTGGAGGGTTTGGGTCTTTGGGGAAAGGCTGGCAGCGAGGAAGAGGAGGAGGAGCCCAAAGAGGGAAGTTCTGGTGGCCAAGACATCCTGCAGGAGCCGGGGCCTGGGGGCTTGGGGATGCCTCGGAAGTGAGTCAGGGGCCTGGCACCAGGAGGCAGACAAGGGGGCTGGAGGGGGCAGGATGTCGGAGCCAGTTTGCAGAGGGGGTTTTGGAGCCAGGAAGGGGAAAGACGTCGGGGCGAGTTTTGGGAAAATGTTGCAGCCAGGTCCGAGGATGTTGGTTTGGGGGTACTGGATCCGGCGTAGGAGTGGATACGGAAGCCGGCGGGGGGATGTCCAGCCTAGCTTGGGCAGGGTTGTCTTTCCTGGGAGGCAGATCGGAGCCTCCCATTTTGAGGGGGTGGTGGGGTTGAAGAGGGATGATGGAGCCATTTTGGGGGTGAGGTGCACAGAAGAAGCCTGTGTGGAAGATGAGAGACGGTGAAATCCGTGTGTGGAGAGCGTGTGCCTCTGGGGGATGGTACCGATTGTCCTCAGCCATGGGGGGAAGGGGGTGCTCCAGGCAAGAGGTTGTCATGGTGACTGCCTCCCTGGGGGATAGGGGACCATGAAGACCATAGAGAGGCTGGGAAGGTGTGTTTCTAGGAAGAGGAAGCTTGAGAAAGGACAGCTGAGTTCTAGAAGCTGAAGTCGGGAGGAAAGAAGGGAGCTCCCCACTGGGAAAGGGCCGTGGGCCCAGCCAACTCACAGCCCCTTGAGCGTCGACCTGCCGCCAGGGCCGCCAGGGCCGCCAGGGCCCCCGTGTACGCCCACACAGCTGCCCAGGCCTGACCCCATCCCTCACCTGCTCAGACCCAGTTCAAAACAACCTACGTGTCCAGCAGCGGGAGAACGTGGGCACACCTGACACTTGACCCAGTTTTTTCTCATAGTCACATAGTGGGATAGCATGTAACACTTAAAATTAGTGACCCCTCCCTCCCCCCCACTAAAAAATATCAAGTTGCAGGATCCACAAAGAATGATAGCTTTTAAAGAGACCTTGAAACCATGTAAGAGGATGTATTATTATTTCTGGATACGCGCCTATGTAGACATAGGGTAAAATCCAGTCGATTCTAGAAGCTGCTTTCCTTAGGAGAGGGCTGGGAGAGTAGGATCAGGCAGGGGTGTCGGGGGTCCATGCATTCTAATGCTTGATTCTTAAAAAAGTCTAAACAAATCGAGCCAATGTTTGCGTTAGATGCCGCTCGGATTGTACGCACTGAGTTGCTCGTTAAGTTTGTCCTCTATAATTTTCTGAATGTTTGGTTTATTTCATCATTTTGAAAAGGGCCCTCTCATGGCTCCCCAGGGTCCTTGGGAGACAGCCCAAGTCCCTTGGCACGACATTCGAGGTCCTGTGTGGCCTGCTACTTATTGACCCCTCCAGCCTGACTCATCATTCCTCTTCCCCACAAGGAAAAGTCTTTTCCTCCTTCCTTCATTTCCTGTTTATCACCCATTCATTCCCCAAATGCCTGCCCTGGGAGCTGGGGACATAATGGTGACAAAGGCAGCCCTGACCCTGCCCTCTTGAGGCTCACAGTTCAGTGGGGGACACAGAACCACCCCCAGACAATGATAACCCAGAATGGGCTGGGGCGAGGTAGGGGAAGTCCTGAGGGGGGGACCTGACCCAGCCCAGGCATCAGGGAGGGCCTTCTGGAGGAGGGGGCGTTGGGGCTGGGTCCTAAACCACGAGCGGAGCATGGAGAACAGGCTTCTGCGTAAAAGGATCAATAGCTGCAGCCCTGGCTGTTATGGCTCAGTGGACTGAGCGCTGGCCTGTGAACCAAAAGACCACCGGTTCAATTCCCAGTCAAGGCACATGCCTGAGTTGCAGGCCAGGTCCCCAGCTGGGGGCGTGCGAGAGGAAACCAACTGAGGTACCTTTCTCACATCAATGTTTCTTTCCCTCTCTCTCTCCCTCCCTTCCCCTCTCTCTTTTTAAAAATAAATACATAAAATAGAAAAAAGGGCTTAAAAAAAAAAAAGATTAACAGATGCCAGAGGAGTTTGGAATGAGGAGGAGGGTGTGGGATAGCACTGGCGCGGAGGGCAGCTGGCAAGCGAGGGGCCTGAGTTTTGCCCCGAGGGCACAGGGGAGCCACGGAAGGTTAAGAGAAGGGGAGGGCAGGTTTGTGCTTTACCAAGACCCTCAAAGGTAGACTGGAGGGGCCAAGACTAGAGTCTGCCGACCAGGGACGAGGCAGGGAAGCAGGAGGGGGCTTGGACTGGAGGAGGGACTGTGGAAAGGGAGTCGAGGGACCAAGGAGATGAAATGGTCAGGAAGCTTTGAGCCCTGTGAGGGCAAAGACTGGGTCTTCCTTGGCCTCTGCTGTGTCTTCAGTGCTTTCACAGGGCTGGGCCCATGGCAAATACCTAGGGAGGTTTGGGGGTTTTTTCCTTATTGTGATAAAATACACATATAACAAAATTCACCATATTAATCATTTTATTTTTTTAAATTTATTGACTTGAGAGAGAGAGAGAGAGAGAGAGAGAGAGAGAGAGATGGAGAGAGGCATTGATTTGTTGTTCCACTTATTGATACGTTCATTGGTTGCTTCTTGTATGTGTCCTGACTGGGCATTGAACCCACGACCTTGGCGTATCAGGACGATGCTCTAACCAACTGAGCTACCCAGCCAGGGCCATATCAACCATTTTAAAATGTACCGGTTTCAGTGGCATCTAGAACATTCACACTGTTGCCAACTGTCACCTCTATGTAGTTCCAGAATGTTTTCCTCCTCTTAAAAGGAAACTCTGTATCCATGAAACAGTCACTCCCCAGTCCCTGTCTCCCTGCCCTTGGCAACCTCTAATCTTTCTGTTTCCATGGATTTGCCTGTTGTGGGTTTCCCAGGAAGGTTTGCTGAAGGAATGAATGGGGTAGAGGTGACAGGGTACTGACGGGACAGGGGAGATGGAGGAGGTGCACAGGCATGCGACCTGTATAACGGCGGAGCCTGTGTCCCAAGCAGTGTGTGCCCTTCGCCGCTGTGCCACCTTGAGAGAGACCGTTCCCCTCTCAGCCCGTTTCTTCATGGAGCATGAGGGTCAACTAAGATGACAAACACGCCGGAGCAGGAGTAAGGTCTGCGTGCCGGTGCCCTCGGGAGAGGCCAGGCTCTGGAATCAGACAGGTCTCGGTGCACATCCCGCCTTTGTCCCTCGGTCACTGTGGGACGTTAGGCAAGAGCCTGTGCCCTTCTGAACCTGTGTCCTCATCTGCAAAATGGGCGTAATAGCGGTGTCCAGCTTGTGGATGGCGAGGACTCAAGGCATCAGTGAGTGTTCGGCCTCGTGCCTGGCACACATGCCCTGGAAGTGCCAGGGCCACGGGGGATTGTCATCCACACCGCCACTGTCATCAACACCATTCATGGCCCATTATTTTTTCCCCCAGGTCCCCCGCGCCTCAAAATGCCCATCCTGAAGAGCCTCGGGGTGGCAGATTCTAAGGTGCCCCGGGCAGGGACCCTGCCCCAGAGGTCCTCTCAGAACCCCTTTGAGGACGTTCCAGGGCCAGAAGAAGAGGAGACTGGGCGGCTGGGGACCCTGCCCAACGGGACATCATGCGGTCGCCGCGCCACCCTGGAGAAGCTGGCAGGCCTGTCTCCCTTCCGGCTGGGCCGGACCCCTGGCCGGCGGGCGGGCAGCCCCGGCAATGGCAATGGGCACTCCCGCTCCTTCCTGGGCCGCGTGCTGCCCCCGGGCATGCGCAGGAGTTCAGCAGATTTTGGTCTCCTGGCCAGGCTCCAGGGCAACCGAGCCCAGGCTGATGAGGAGGCCACCGGCGAGGCCGCCGGGAGGCTGGCCTTCCTGAGACTGGGGCGCGGGCCCAAGCCCCGGCGCGCCTCGCTGGCCGAGCGGGTAGTGCCTGCAGGAGAGGCGGCTCCGGAGCCCCCACCCAAGGCCCGGGAGCCCCCGAAGATGAAGGAGCCCTTGTCAGGTGAGTCCTGATCCAGGCCGTGGGCACGGGGTGGGGGGCGGAATCACGGTGCCCATTTCCACCCCCACCGCTGCCCACCTCCAGGGACAAGGTCAGCCCGGTCCCCTGCAGTCCTGATGTCTGCCCCATCTCCACGCCCATCCTCAGTCCACCCCCCTTTCCACCTGCCATCTTCAATCTCATCCCCATGTCCAGTGACAGGTGAATGACCGTTTGTCCCACCTCCTCCAATCCTCTCCCTACCCCCAGTTAAAACCCTCTTTCCCTCCCTCCCCTCAAATTCAACCTCAATCCCACCCCCTTTCAGAGTATCCACATTCAGCCTTGACTTCGTGCCCCTCCCTAACCACCGTCCTCCACCCTGTTCCCGTCCCCAGCCCTGGCCCCATACCCTAACCCTAACCTCAATCTCCTCCTTCACCCTCAATCCTGTCTCCTCTTCCAGCCCACTCTGAATGTCATCCCTAACTCCATCCCAATCCTAAGTGACCCCAGCCGCAGCCTCCCACTTCATCCCCGCCTCAAGCCTTGTCCAAGCTTCATCTTCAAACTCAGCCCCATGCCAACGTCTGCCTTTATCTCCTGACTACATCTTCCCAAATGTACCACTGCCTCTGTTAGTTTCCCAGGTGTGCTGCCATAACAAAGTCCCCAAAACTAGGGGACTTAAAACTATAGAAATATAGTCTCTCACAGCCTGGAGGTTAGAAGTCCAAAATCAAGGCGTTGGCAGGGGGGCCATGCTCCCTCAGAGATCTGTAGAGGAACTCTCCCTGGCCTCTTCCAGCTTCTAGTGCTTTGCTGACAATCTTTGGTGTCCCTTGGCTGGTGGCTGCGTCATTCCAGTCCTCTACCTTCACATGGTCTTCTCTCTGTGACCCTTCATACCACCTTCCTTCTGCGTGTGTCTGTCTTGGTGTCCAAAGTTCCCCTTGCTATAAGGACACCAGTCATGTTGGATTAAGGCCCAGCTTAAGACCTCTCTTTAACTTGATCGCCTCTGTAAAGCCCCTGTTTCCAAATAATGTACCGTTCTCAGGTCCTGGGGGTTAGGACTTCGCATGCTTTTTTTTTTGGAGGGGAGACAGCTCAGCTCATAACACTACCACCTGTATCCTCAGCCCTCGTCCTGTCTAAGCCCCAATGTCTTCCTCAATGCCTTTTCGGTTTCTGCCCCACATTTATTCCAACCCCAGTGGCAATCTCCACCTTGAGATATATCACATTCTCATCCCCAGCCTCTCTCTTTCTCCAAACACCATCCTTTCTTTCTTTCTTTTTTTAAAGATTTTATTTATTTATTTGTAGGCAGAGGGGAAGGGAGGGAGAAAGAGAGGGAGAGAAACATTAATGTGCGGTTGCCTCTTGCACGCCCCCTTCTGGGGACCTGGCCCCACCCAGGCATGTGCCCCGACTGGGAATCAAACCAGTGACCCTTTGGTTCGTGGGCCGGCACTCGAGCCCATTTCTCTACTCCGATCCTGTGTGTGAGTACGACTTCAACCCTTTCCCCTCTTCAGTCTCTCTCCTAACCCCCAACTGCAGGTCCGTCTCCTCAGCCACCTTCAAGCCCATACCCCTCCCCAACTTCCTCATTCAGTCTTAGTCCCTCCCAGCCCCCGGTTTCAGCCCCAGCTCCAAACTCAGACTCCTCTTTTGTAATGAGTCCCATCTCCACCCTTAACTTGAGTTCCAATCCTAAACTCTGGCCTTAACCTCCGCCTTCAACGACACCCAATTCACGTTCAGACTTCATCTTCAGACTCACACAGCTCTCGATCTTCTTCCAGTCTTCAACTCTCACCCAAACGCATCTCCACCCGCGTCTCCAAACTCCATTCCTGCCCTGAACCCCAGAGGCCATTCTCAATTCCTTTCCCATCCTCCTCTACAGGTTTCAACCCAATCCCACTGTAATCCTAAACTCCCTCATCCCGATTCCCACCTTCATCACCATCCTCATCTCCATCCATAACCCCAGCCCTTCATTCAGTCCCACCCCCAAGCCTGTCTCTATTCCCTCCACCCCCATCTCAACTCCCAGCCCTCCCTCCGCGGGTAGCCCATGCCGTCCCGCGCTGGGGACCTCCGGAGAGCCCTTTCGGCGTCCTCTGATGCCCTGCACATCCTGGCCTGGGGCTATTTCAGCCCCTGCTCCCTGGGGACTGGGAGGGCACTACAGGGAGGTGAGAAGGGGGTGACTGGAGCCCCCGCCTTCTGGAAACGGATGGGCAGAAATAGCGCTGGCCAGGAAATAGTTTCTCTGCCAGGGAGGAAGTGGAGGGGGGTGGAGGTGTCGGGGGTAACCCTGGGCCACTGGGACCCTCCCTCTGCCTTCACCCCGAGGCTTCCCGGCCCCATGATTCCCTTCTCTTGGGGGAGTCTGAGCTCATCAGAGTGCGAGATCACCCCAGAGCTGTCCGCACCCCCAAAAGACCCATTTCTTGATATCCTCTCCCCCTGTCCCAGCCTCCACCCTGCCTGCTGGTCCGCTGGCTCTCTCCATCCCTCTCCCCCTCCCTGAGCCCTCCCGTGTCCTCTGGCCCTGACGCACTTTGTCTATCTTACCCCTCAACTCCCCTGATCTCCCCATTTCCTAACCGACTCCCTGATACCCTCTTCCATGCCCTGACCCCTCACCTCATGCCCTAACCCTCTTCCTCAACCCCTTGCCCCCTGCTTCCTTTGCCTCCCCTCCCCCAATGCTCTTACTAAGGTGACACCCTCTATCTGGTCCTTTAACCTACTTCCCATATCCAAACACCCTCTTCCATTTGCCAAACCCTCTCTTCCCTTCCCTAACCTCTCTTGTCCCCTCCCCCTTGTCCTGGCCCTCTCCTTGCCTCCTCCTCCCTCCCCTCTCGCCTCTCCTACTCTCCCCAAACCCTGATCCCTCTTCCTCTTTCACGTCTCCCTTCCCCCTCCTTTGTCTTCCTCCACTCTCCGGTCTCCTCATCCTCCTCCCTCGACCCCCACCCCTACTTCAGTCCGGCCTCCTTCATCCTCTCCCACCAGCCCTCAACTTCCTCATCTCGTCCCCTCCCACCCCTACCCCCCAAACTCCTCTTCTGACACCCTTCTCTCTTCCCCCTTCTCCTAAACCACCGCAGACTCCGCTGTTTGCTCTACACCTTTCCCCCTCCCCCAGCTCTCTTTCCCTCACCTCCCCGGCGCTTTTCCCCCTGCCCATGTTCCTCCCCCTGACTCCCGCTTTGCTCCCTCAGTGCTGGAAATCCTGAGTCTGATCCAGCAGCGCGAGCTCGCGCGGGCCGACGAGCACATCTTGGAGCTGGAGGCCGAGGAGCTGGCGTCGTCGGGGGGCGGCGCGCCCGGGCCGCCCAAGATCGAGGGCGCAGGCGGGGGCCGCCGAGCGCGGGACGTGGCGCTGCTGTACGAGGCACTGCAGCGCGAGCTGTGGGCGCTGGTGCGCGAGACCCTGGCGGGCCCCGGACCCGGTGTGGGCGCCGGGGCGGGCGCCGTGGCGCAGCTGGGCCAAGTGCTGGTGCAGGAGGAGGCGGCCGACGGACGCCGGGGACCAGGGGCGGCCCGCAAGTTGCGCGCCCGCTGGGCCGAAGCAGTGGCGCGCGCGGCACGGGAGCGCCTGGAGGCGGCGGCACCTGGGGCGCCCGGGGGCCTGGCCGCGCAGCTGGAGGCGCTGCGGGCGCGGCTGTTGGAGGACATGGGCGTGGTGAGGGGCCGCCTGGCGCCTGCCTACCCAGCCGGCCTGGGCGCCTTTGGCGTCTACCTGCGCGGCTACCACGCCGCGCTGGCCGACTGGCTGGGCGCCGCCACCCGCCGGAGACTGCCACTCGCCGACCGCTACGCGCTGCTGCACTGGCATCACCAGGTGTACCCCAGGTGAGCCGGGGCCGCCGCAGACCGCGCCACCTAGGGACCAGAAACTCCAAGACCGTGTAGAACCGCCCCCCACCCCACAACCCCACCCTGGCCTCTTCGGCTCTCGAGGACCTTGGAACAGCTGGCCCTTCGATTCTAACCTGAACACTGTTGACGCTTCCAATCTTCACTAGGACATTTACAACCTTAGAATCTTAGCGCTATCCCTCTTCCGGTGCTAGAACGTTAGAACATGGATCCTTCCGATTACGGGACCTCAGCACTGTGGACCCTTCCAGCCCTAGAGCTCACCGATCCTTCTTGTCCTAAACTCTTGGCACTGTTGACCCTTCGAATGCTGGAACCCTGACACTACTCTCCCTCTAGCTTCTAGGGCACTAGCACTACTGGCCCTTCCCATCTTAGAATTTTAGAATTAACGAGGCTTCAAAACTAGAATGGTGGTACCAACGAGGCTTTGGACCCTAAACCTTAGCCTGTCCCCTCTCTGGATCCTAGAACTGTGACACTGTTGTTCCATCGGTCTGGACTGTGGCACTGTTGGCCCTGTGCATTCTGCCATCTTAGCATCTAGAACCCAGCACTGCTGACGCTCCCAGTCCTAGAATCTGATAACTATCAAGCCTTTGAATCTAAAACATGCCCGTTCTTGTGGCTGGGGGATGGCATATGGTGTGACTAGCTATGGCTGGCTTACTTCCCTGCTCCAGGGAGACGGGAGCGGGCCCCACTCAAAGGACAGGTTAGAGAATGGAGGAGGCTGGTGGTTTCTCAAACAAAATCAGGTTGCTGTCACTAAAAGAATGGGAAGGCAGCAGCTCCTAACGCTGACCCCCTGGGTCCCATTTGGGAATATGTGTTAATGACACCCTCACGCCATCCGTGAGAGATGGAGGCAGGAGAGGGAGTCTGGAAAGCTTCCAGGGATGGTGGGGCGCGAGTTAAGTGTGATCTGTAGGGAGACAGTGCTTCTGGCTGAGAAGATGCCCGGAGCAAAAGCCTGGTGTGTGGGTGGGTGGTGGGGAGCAGTGGGGAGAGTGGTGGGACCCTGCAGGCTGGGGCATGCCAGGGTACAGAGGCAGGGAGCAAGGGCTGGGCTGGGGAGGTCACCAAGGCCAGGTGAGGCGGTGGGGACTAGGGGTGGGGGTGGAAGGGAGTTTCTGTCTGGTGAAGCCCATCATGGGTGAGACTTTGTGTGCCAGATAGTCAAGCTTGAACTTGACTCCTATAAGTCTTGCCCGGACACCATCCACCAGGGAGCTGACTCAGAGAGCTGGGGCCAGGGGAGCCACAATTCCAGAGACTTCCTTTGAGGGATGAGCAAAGCTGGTCCCAAGAGAGGAAGGGAGTGGCCCAGGGTCATACACTGGGTGTGAAGAGATGGGGGTGGGAGGGACCATTTGCTCTGCCCCACCTCTCACAGACCCCCCCCCTCCGTCTCTTACCCCCCACCCCTAGAGAAGTCTTAGGGCTGGTGGACATGGTCGCCCTGGAGAACGGGG